>CM029603.1:68087263-68171341 GCA_017311375.1 Mytilus coruscus
AATGATCTGCAAGCTTTAATACGATCCTTTTGGAAAAATAATTTAAAAAAAAGAATGAATGTGTTTATAAAATGCTTTCCCCCGCACAAATATACATTATTGTCAATTTTTATTCTTTTAATTTCTGGTGGAAATGAAGCTATGATGGTGCTTAATTAATAAAAAAAAAAAACAGGTGAAGAAAAATAAATATTCTCCAATATTCCCCCAAATAATAAAATTTTCAAATAGATAATATTTGATAATGCGCAGCAACGTCGGTGTTGAAACCATATGTAGTGGAAGTTCTTCATAAATTTGTTTTTCAATTTTATCCTCGGGAATAAAATAAGTAAACGAACGCTAAATAAGAAATAAATTCGTTATCTTGGTGCAATCTGGGGTGTACGGAATTTTACACCGGTGTAGAATTCTGTACACCCCTGATTACACCAAGATAACTTATATTACCATCAAGGCAAATAGTAAATAAAACATTAAGAATACATGTATATTTTCTGTTAAAAAAACCCACACAATTACCCGCTTTACACACTTTGTGTACGTATCTAACATGTCTGAGCTTACATACAGATTGTTTGCATCACGGAATATTTACTGTATGAAATCCATATTGGTACACTAACATGAATATTTCTGATTGCAAATGAACGATGACTTTTTATGAAATGTATGTATTAATATAGCATCATCAAGCTGGCTTAATACATTGCTTCGTGCTTTGAAAAGTACCTTATTTGAACCTTTTTTTGTTTTTTAAACGTAAATACACTAACATATTACATTTTTAAGCTATAGGAATTTTTATTTTTTCTCACTCGATAAAACAAGGACGCACTCGAAAAAACACGGAATGCTCTCGAAAAAACATGGACATATAAAAATGAATTTACTCTTCAAAATGTCCTTTTCAATGCAAAACACGATTTTTTTGTAAAGTGTCTGTATATCTAAGTGTATATAAATTCAATGTACAAATTTCCGTTGACATTTGCATTGGTATGTGTATAAAAATGGCTTTAATCTATATTTTGGAATAAAGCATCGTAAGGCTAAATTAAACGTTTTTAAAACAAAATAATGTAGGGTTGATAATATCTTTTTATCAAAAATACTAATTTACCTTCTATGGTCTTGTATATAAGATTCAAGCATCTTTTTCACATTTTACCAGAAAGAAAGTAAGATTGTTTACATTTTTGATCATATTCACTCGACAAAACGTGGTCACACTCGAAAAAACCCGATCAAATCACTCGAAAAACAACGATCCCAGCCGGACACTATACCTACCGTGTATCTGATCATTTCTGTAATCAGTATTGTTTTCCTTATTTTTTTTATTTTCCACAGTTATTCTTTATACTTTTGCAGCTTATTATTTTCTACTTTTTTATTTTTCTCTATTCATTTTTTTTTTGCCTTTATTCTCTATTCTGTATAAACCCCATCCAGACCCTTATGTTTGACACCGGGCTAATTATTTTCGACAGCTCATTTTCAGGGCGAGAACTGAAAAACGCATGTGTATTAAAGTCTTTTGAAATACAAGGTTTACCCTTTGTTGTCTCTTCAATTCTTACTCTCAAGATGGACTCAGTGTTCTGTAACTTGTTTATTTTTTTTTTTTCATTCAAAAGTTACATAGAAAAACACAATGTAATTTATCAGCCATTTTTGTTTACATCCGTCTTGGGTGTTGTCTATCACGTCCGCGTCTAAATAATAAAGCTAGCAACGTTAGCGTTTGACAATCATTCCCGCCGTAAGCTGCCTTTGGACAACACGCTGCTTCTTGTTGTTGACCATGGATGTTGAAAGGAGAGAAACCATGACCAGCGGAACCGTGTGATGAAGAAATTATAATTAGTGTTGTGCATTGGTTGATTACAATAGAAATTGACCCCTTCATTCGACTTATGCAGGACGGGAATTTCACGGAATGTAAGAACTTTTGCAATGAAACGAGAGTTATTTACAGGTGAAATTCGACAAGTTTTCACTGTGAACGTGTAAGAGATCGCATGTGAGCATCCTTATAGTTAACAGTTGGAACATGACGGTCGCTTTCGTTGTTTACTTATTAGAGATCGCCTGTGAGCATCCTTAGTTACAAACAACAGAATTTTGACTAAATTTCTATTGTAATGAACCGATGTTACATATTACAGAATGGATGTATTCAGTTAATTATTGTTATTCAAACCAGTCACACCAGGCCAATGATTTGGAAGCAGTAGTTCCGAGGCACCACAGAAAAAGGGAATAAATCATTCAAAAAGAATCTATCAATTGTTGTACATCAGTGTTTTTTTTTTCTTTTCTTATTTAAAATATAGCCATGTCCCTTTTTCATATCAATATAATATTCCATTTAATAAAATGTTCTTTTCTCGTTTCCGGATTTCTCAATCCCCTGAGCATATATTTTAACTAAATAAAAATCTGAAAATACTTTTTCTTGTCTTGTTTGTTTGTTTGTTTGTTTTTTTTTTTTAAGTGGTTAATTTTTTTTTTTTAGGGGACTGTTGTTTTGTTTTCTATGAAAAAGATCAAATAATATAAAAGCCATTTGTAAACATAATTATTATGTTTACCATAAAAGACATTTTACATATAAAATTTTCCAAGCTCTTAAATTTCCGATCTCAACATCTAGACCTAATTCACTAAGACGGAAACATGATAATAAGACAAAATATGACGCAACCCCTCATATGGTTGTAGACTTTCGAACGGAAAAAAAATAAATAAAATTAACAATTTTGGAGGATGAATAATGTGCAAGGGTGCTCCGTATAGTCTGCAATTTCTGTTCTATTACACACATTTACAAAATCGACTGGTATATTCTAATGCAATTTTTATGCAACAATATTTTTCGTTGTCTAAAAGTTAACAGTTGACATGTCGTAACATTATTATACAATCGACTGGTATATTACCGATGATCACGCACAACAAAAAATATCAAAAGCAGATGATGTATGCCCTTATCTAAACTGGATAAATTCTACATCAATTATAAATGAAAGAATACCAAGTTTGAACTATAAAAAAAAAGAAGAGAGATACACTATAGGCAATACACAACACAGACAATAAAAACTGAATGAAATATCACAAATAAAAAAAGGGCAAATTGAAAACAGATAAAGAATGCCATTTTTTTTTTTTAAATAGAGATGTCCTCAGCTACATTTGTGATATTCAGTCACTGGCGGTATATTGCCTTGTTTATGGCGTTGACATGCGTTTCCGTAGAGTTTTACTTATGACGTCATTAAAATATAAAAAAAGAAGATGTGGTATGATTGCAAATGAGACAACTCTCCACATGAGACCAAATGAAAAGAAATTAACAGCTATAGGTCACCGACGGCCTTCATCAATGAGCAAAGCCCATACCGAATAGTCAGCTATAAAAGGCCCCGAAATCACAAATGTAAAACAATTCAAACGAGAAAACTAACGGCCTACTTAATGTATAAAAAATAAACGAAAAACAAAAATGTAACACAGCAACAAACGACAACCACAAATTACAGGCTCCTGACTTGGGACAGGCACATGCATACAGAATGTGGCGGGGTTAAACACGTTAGAGGGATCCCAACCCTCCCCTAACCTGTGACAGTGGTGTAACAGTTCAACATAAGAACGAAGAAGAAGTATGCGGAATTTTTACGTCGTTCGCTCCATATTCCCAAAATGATGTTTTCCCCTCAATATTTTATTTGGAACAGTTGTAAGAGTTGCAGTATAAAAAGAATAACTATACACTTTCTCGAAATATAAATTTGTACAAGACAAAGCTAACAAGGCAAAGCCTCGCTTTTTACCTGTTTCTAAGCCTTGTAAAGAAATAAGATTTATATTTCGAGACAATGTATGCTTATTCTATATATTTTATATCAATTCCCCATTTCAGAAACTTATGTATTCTGGGTAATATTTTCAAAAGCGTACACCAAAACGTCGTGATTGGCTTACAAAGTCATAAAAATGGGAATTTAACCAATGACGTGACATTATTTTTAATTTGAGGTTCGAACAATGAAATTACCCACAATCCTTTAGATTCTGAAACGGAAATTTGAAAAATACTTTATAAAACTGAACAAATTACAAGATTAAAAAATGTATTTCTTTGAATCAATGGTTATTGAAAAGCCTGCAAATTTAAAAAAACATTTAATACATAAAATGTACGTAAATGTAAATGAGTTATGCAGAGAAAAAAAAAAACATTTCTTTTTCCCAAAGGGGTTATATACCTGGTTTATATGTGACCCATTTGTGAAATTTGTGAAATCCATGTACAGACTATTTTATTGAGATATAAATACTTGAATTTGAATATCACATAACTTGAATATTACAGTCTCAATACTGTTTGACAATAATTGATTTGTTTATAGATTAACTTTGACAATCTCTCTATTTCTCGTATTGTTGTGGCAATGATAATAAAGTGCAATACTACCTACATTTCGTTTTTTTAAAGATGTTTGCTCTTGTTTTCCTGCTAGAAAAATGAAGATTTTAGTATGCTTTTTTTCAAAAATATAATAAAAAGTATGGGTCACCGTGCTATTTTCCAAACTACAAGTTGTGCAAAATGCCAAATTTGCATAGATTGTTCATGAAAAAACACATTTTTGTGAATAAAAAGAAATCTATGAGATAGAATTTTGAAATAGAATATGAGAAGATAGGTTTTATAATATGCTTTATGAAAATAAAAAGAAAAAATGGTGTCACCGAACTTGTTTTCTTTCTACAAGTAAAAAATGAAAATTTCACTATCATTCATTGTACAATTTTTACTTTAAGAGTTATCTCCCCTTAAATGGCCAAGTTGAAAAATTGATTCTAAAAACACAAATATTTGGTATTTGTTTAAACATTTTTGTTATGCAATAAATCACTTATTTTTCTTTATACAAATAAACAACTTCTTACAAGTAAATTGCAAATCTTTCTCAAAATTTTCAGATTTAGGCAAAGAACTAGACCAATTGTGTACTGCTATTGTACAATCCAAGATGGCAGTCTACAGGGAATCTACCTCAAATGAATTGACTAGCACACTCACTTCTGTTTAAACAATTTATACATTTCAAATACCCTTCAGAAAATGTATGTTCATTTTTTTGTTTTTATTTTTGTTTTTTTCTAACAGTTCAAAATTTTATATCTTCTTTTCTTCCCACACTCAGAGCTCATCATGTAGCTCAAATAATAATGTTAGAAGCCTAACCAAGACACCAAAGCTGTGCTGATTGTTTCTTCTCAAATATTTCATAGAAAAATTTAGACACATATGTTTCCCTGCAAACAAACAAAAAAATTTGCCAATGCTTTATTTTCGGAATCAAGTCCTTGGACTTATTTTTATTTTTCCATAATTTTAATGCAATATACATTATCTATCAAAACACTATCCTCAATGAAAATGATATAATTTTGAACAAGATTTAAAAAATTGGAGATTTTGTATGATTGCCAATTAGAAAACTACCCAAAAAACATTTAAATGTGACCTACCGAATTAGACTATTTACCGGATTTGTAATAACATAATCAACACGACGGGTGCAACATGTGGAGCAGGATCTGCTTACCCTTCTGGAGCACCTGAGATCACCCCCCTTTTTGGTGGGGTTCGTGTTGCTTAGTCTTTAGTTTTCTATGTTGTGTCTTCTGTACTATTAATTGTCTGTTTGTCTTTTTATTTTTAGCCATGGCATTGTCAGTTTATTTTCAATCTATGAGTTTGACTGTCCCTCTGGTATCTTTCGTCCCTCTTTTAAAGGACAAGGATATAAACAATTGTAGGTTACTGTATGACCTCAACAAATAGCAAAACCAATACTGTAGGTGTAACACCCCTTATTCAGGCCCAGTCAGGAAGAACATAGCAGCTATGAATACTTGAATTATAAAATTTTAACAGAAAGCAATGGGGCAAACTAGTGTGCCTCCTGTATCATAAGATATGGAAACTCGAGATAACAAAACCTAAACGAAAATACCAACAAACAGAACTAAAGACCTGATTAAAGCATAAGCCTAATAATAATATCAAACATAAAACAATCATAACAAGCAGCAACTAACAACAACAAACACTGGACTACAGGTTTCTGGATTGGGACAGGCACATAAGATTGCACATGTGTACAGCAGTAAACATCTTAGCTTTAGATTAAGACAACATTTTGAATTTTTGAAAATTTTATAGAAAAAAATTCATGGCTGTAATTAAAGGTTTTGCATCAGAATAGGTAGTGTAGGTGCTGCTTTTTTAAAACTATAAATACACTGAATCAAAATATACCACTGAAAATTCATGCATAACCTAGAATATTTGTTCAGGTTTTGGCTATATTTTTGGATATTTTTGCTATATCCAACATCTCTTAATGATTGTTACATTAGATTATGATTAACAAATTCTTTGGCATCTATCTTTACTGAAAAGACTATTTTTCGGGATTAATGTGCATATTGTGCAGTAAAATTAGTATGGTTACATATTATTTCAATATAGTATTCAACATAATTTACTGCAAGATATTCAGGTATGAGTTCTGGATTAGGTTAACAGAATAGAGAATAATATGTCAAAAGAAAATAAAGAACTCAGAAAAAAAACAAATAAACAATAACAGGATGCTTAAGAATAAGGAATAAAGAATAATGGAAACAAAAAAAAATGGAATAAATGCCAAAAATATTAAGGAATATTGAAATGAAAACCCTCCAAGTCTAGACTCTCAGAGATATGATGACACATGAATTTGCAACAACAAGTACAATGTTTCATCCTTCGCCCAAGTGATTCAACAGGAAAAGCAGAGATGTTATGTTTTACATACAGGAATTATGAATTACTAGTAGGTTGCTTAACAGAAAATGAATCTCTACTTAAAAGTACTTTGTGCCTTGATTGGATTAAATATGTAAAAATAAGAAGATGTGGTATGATTGCCAATGAGACAACTCTCCACCAGAGACCAAATTACGTAGAAGTTTTAAATTTATTTAGCTCATGAACACAGGATGCTACATATATTGATTTTATGTACTACAAAAATTCAAAAAAAAATTGCCATAATTTTAACATTAGTAATCGACCATGAAAGTACCTTCTTTGGGGACACTGCTGACTTCTTAAAAAAACCTTCACAGTGATCAGAGACAGGAAGTTCAGAATATATGATCATGAAAATCAGATGAACCAGGATCAATCTCAATGGTGAAAACCCTGTACAACATCAGCACAATGTTAGGACCTTGAAAATTATGGAAATCAAAAAGCACATGCTGCAGGTTCCAGGACTCTAAAATGGGAATCCTTTATTTCTTTATTCTTTATGTTTTTTTGTAGCATTTTTCTCTATTCTTCACCTCAGTTGGTCATTATTCTTTATTCCTTCTATTTTAACACCTCATTATAATTCTCTATCCTTTTTTTTTTTTTTTTGGGGCCTATTTTTCTCTTTTTCTCATTTTTTTATTTTGGCCCTGTATTCTGCACCTTTTGCCCATTATTCTCTTTTCTGTAAATCCCATCCAGACCCTCATATATATATAGAATGTAAAAAAAAAACTTTTTTGAACTGAAATCACACTACATAATCTAGCTTGACTAATGTCATTGAACTGACCATATGATCAATATGATATATAGGAGTAGCCTTCATTTACTTTTTGGGGCCCTTTACTTCAGGGTAAGGTGTCGTCCAATGATTGTAGTGATATGAGGGTCTTGATGAGGGGATAATTTTGTATGTCATTGTTCTGTATTCTTTAAATTTTTTGTCCAATTTTTTTGTATTCTTTATATTTTTAGTACCCCATTATTCTCTATTCTTTAATTTTTTTGCCATTTATTCTGCGCATTTAGCCCATTATTCTGTAAACCTCACCCAGGCCCTCTTATAGGGATTTGTTTTTCAATTAGCGTATGAGGTTCTGGATGGAGTTTATATATATACATGTATATATGAAATAGAGTGTAATGGACAAAATTACAGAATAAAGTGCAAAAAAATGTTGAGTGGAAAAGATATACATCCTTTTTAGCCTAAAACATCGTCCATTTTTTCGCAGTTTTCTGTCCCCCATTAAATATGCACCATCAAAAACCCTGGATCCGCCCCCCTGATGCCTAGATATCGTCTGTTGTACCCCCAAAATTCAAATATATATATATATACTGATATCTGCTGACTTTGCACTGCGTCAAGCAGACGAACAAGCCGATGTTTGAGGAGGGTAATAAAGGGTTATTTTCGTGCAACGTGTTTTGCCATTTTTATTTCACGTGCAGCCGTGAAAAAGGTTCGTTATTCACCGTGTTTCGTGAAATCAGTTAAAAGATCAACGTGCAAGAAATTTTTAATTGTTCGTTCATCGTGAAATGGCAATTTTATTTCGCGTTCTTCCGTGCAGATACCCCCCTTTTACGCCCCTCTTTGAGGGTCTGGATAGGGTTAGGGTCCTTTTTTTGTTGTATTCTTTAATTTTTGGAGGCATTTGTCTTTCTTTATAACTATCGGTTATTCTGTTCTCATAAACATTATTTTACTATAATTCAGTAATTGTATCTATCCGATTTGTTTATTTTTATTCTGTGCGGCGTTGTTCATTTCTGTAATCAATATAATAATTGTTTTTCTCTATTTTTCTTTTATTTTCCACAGTTATTCTTTATACTTTAGTACCCTATTATGTTTTATTCTTTATTTGTTTTGCCGATTTTTCTCAAATCATTTTTTTTATATTCTATCTATTATAAACCCCATCTAGGTGCGGAACGTATATTTTTTACTATTTTAAATATTTTGTAGAAATGTGTGTCTGGTGCAGAAAAATGGTATTGATTAATGTTATTTCAATGTAGTATTCAACATAATTTACTGCAAGATATTCAGTTATTATGGTCTGGCTGGGCTATACAGAGTAGAGAATATATATAATATCAAACTCCCCGGCAGTTCCAGCTCCGATCCGCAACAAGGATACAATAGTAGAGACAGTATTCTACAGTGGAACACAGATGGCATCATGAATAAGACGTGCTTCAATGACCAAACGTGGCAGCAACCATGTTTGATACATAATTTTTAATCGGGTCTTTGCAACTAAAATCTATTCAACAGTATGTCAAAACGACATCGCACAAATATTTAAGAGGCTATATCTTCCAAGTTCTAATCACTATACGACTTAAAAGGCATATATGGATTAAGCCGAGAAACACACTGCCAATACCTATATTTTGGCATTACTCAAGGTCATATGTTCTCTGACTTTTAATGATGTCTTTACACTAAATCCATTGGAAGTTGAAAGTGTACTGATTGCTATTTTACTCTTAGATACATGATCAATTTTATTAGTTGTTAGCTGTCAGAAACTGCGAGTACTCTTAGACCTTTACTTATTGTATTTTATGTTGTGGGATATGTAGATACGTTAATTGCCACGGCCGGACTGTGATTTCATTAAATGTTTTCTGCTTTGTATCGATTTGATGATTTTTAAAAGTCCTTTTCATCTGATTTTTGTAGTTTGTTCATCTGTTAATCCAATAAGCTTTATTTGCTTTTTTTGAATGTGAGGGAATGAGTTTCGATAATTCTGGAAATATATTAGAGTTAGATTTTCGTCAGCATAGTGTTTATATACTTGATAAGGAATTGAAATACAAGAAAACACTTTTGATGCAAGAAACGGACTCGTGTGTATCAGACGGCGATCAACTATAAATATTCCATTATACATGCATTTAAATTAGTTATGCATATTCTAATATACATGTATATAAATTATTGAATCTTTTTTAAATCATGATGTCAGTCTTGTTTACTGCAAGTGTAGAATGCATGATTTAAATGACTCAATGGATAAACATTTGTCGACCTTTTCCACTGTTTTTGTACCAGTCGCGCATTTATTTCGAGATTCAAAGTCTCTTTAGGTATTTACAAGGTAAACGTAATGGACAATTTAAAACCTTGTACACACGTTGACGAGATATTATGTCGGAAAAATACAAAATGTCGCCGCATTTCGACAGGAATCATTGAACTGGAATGTTTGCTGTTGTAAAAAAAACTGAGATCCAGTTTGATAAGACTAAAGAGATAATGTAACCTGTAGCATTTAAAAACAATGATTTTTAAAAACGGAAACAATTTTAATACCTTCAAGTGTTTGAATATCCTAATGCCAAAAACTACATTCCTGACTTAACATAAACTACTCCAAATGCAGTTTCTAAATTCAGAAGTTTTCACAATTGTTGGATAGGAGGCTATACCTTTACCTTATTTAAAAAAAAAAACTAGATATGCACAAATATTCATGGCAATACCACAAAAAGACATAATGCTACAGATTAACTTCGAATAATACTGTTCGGTGATCAGTGAACGGGAGAGCTCTTTGTTTTCCTTTTTCTATGGAAGGCTCATATATCTTTAACATGAGTCATGCGTAATGTGGTTTTCAATATATAGGACAAACAGGACGAGAATTTTTGAAATGAACACAAAAACATGAAGAACATAATTACCGCTTCCGCATGCGTAGAAGATTAAAAAGTTTGATTTTCCAACATTTTTGCAATTACAAACACCAAATTAGATTTAGAAATGTTCTACCCCTCTAAACCGTCCAGAAAATACCTAAGACAAAATAATTTGAAGATTCCCGTAAAATTGCGAATTAGTTTGGATTGAACGACTGAAGACACATTTCTTATTGATGTCATGAATGATATTGATAAATGACAACGTTTTCATAGTAATCTCATAAGCATTTGGGTCATTGTTGTTTGTTTTCTGTAATACATGTATTATCAATAGTTAAAAAAGGATAAACTTTGAATTTAACATAATTTTATGTTACTGAGATACAATCTCTGTTGGTGCAACTATTTCGGAAACATGACCGAAGTGCCTTTACAGATGTCGTTGGATATATTCCAATTGTCGTTACTATATTGCCGTCCTCTTTTCTTTGAATGTGGCCTAGCGTATTAGACTTAACTCAGGGTTTATACTTACACGCGCAACACTACAGGTGCAACATTTGGAGCAGGAAATAATAACCTTTCCTGAGCACCTCATATAACCCCCATTTTTTTATGGGGTTTACACGTGTATATTGCTCAATCTTTAATATTCTATTTGTGTTTTGTATATTTCTTTGTCTTCTGATATTTTTGATTTTTTGCCATGGCATTATCAGATTGTTATCGTCTCATGAGTTTGAATATCACTTTGATATCTTTCGCCTTTCTTTTTTTACCAATGCAGCATTAACATATGAAATTGTGATTGTAAGTATTTTGTTTTGGGCATTCTTATTTTCATATCATTAAACACGTCGCGAAATATGATACTATATACGGAACAATATGTTGGACTATAATTGATCTAAACCTTTGAATATGTTTATTCCAGATCATTAGCCATTTATTACAAGTCAATTATTAAGGAACTAATCAGTTGAGGTTAGAAGTCACTGTTTCAAAGAATATCGTATTTCACTGATGCATAGGAATCCAAACATTTGCCAAATTTGACATTTTAATGGGGACAACTCCTCTGCTTTTTCTGCTTTTCAAAATATACATCAAAACAATGCACAATACCCATTGAGCTTACATTCACTTTAGCAAAATTTAGAAAATAAAATATATTTAAATTATCAATGAACTTTTTAATGGAACAAGAAAAAAAGTGTTAAAGATCCTTTAACAAAAGGAAATTCAGTCTGTAATGTATTCTTTCTAAATAGACAAGTAAAAATATCTCAATAGTGTATTTTGTTTTTTGCACCATTTGTTTCTTTATTTAACTTTGGGTTGCCAATGCTTTATAATAACGTGATTGATTTTGTTTTATCACTGTTTATGGAAGCCTTATATTAACTAAATGCGCACCTGCTGTCTTGAAATGTAAACATTGGTAACGGTGATCGACCTATTTATGTCGATGATTCATTTCATCAAAATCCAATAACATTTGTTATATATAAACACTGTAAATACCTAAATATCGAACGTTTTTTAATTGAATGATTGCATCCATCCCATTGAATTTGAACAACAAGACGGTGGACCAAGAAGTCCATAAAAGTAGTGCCAAAATTTTGGGTAGTTCATCTTTGCATAGGTGAAGAAGAAGCTCGAATGACCTTCGTATCTACGGAACAGTAACTTTCAAGGAAATGGTCACCAAATTTGACTCATCTCTACATTTTACTACGGGTGTCAATAGTAAAGTTGGAACTTATTTCTTTACCAGACAACTTCAGTTAATCAAAGGTTTTTGGTGGGTTTCGTGTTGACCAATTTTTACTGTAGTGATTTTTATTTTGTAAACTGTACCTATTCTGTTGGTCGTAGTATTTTTCCGCCTCTCCTTGACTTATGGTTATTTTATTACCCATTTGGTAAAGTTTGTTTTTTCAATAATTGTTCAAGATGTAATAATTCTTACATCTCTACCGTTGACGTCTCCTTGTGTGTTTAATTTTGGCTGGTTTTCATTTACTTTCTTGTTTTCTTGTCTTTGTATGATCAATAAGCATAATATTTGCACTTGTAAAAATAGAAAGTGAAATAAAATCCATTAGGATCATTGGATTGCAGCACCATAGAATTATACGGCATTTCTCATGCTATTAAATTTTTTTACTTTCAGATTGATTTTAAATAAAATATATTTATATCTAATAAAGTTCATAACAGTGCATTTAAATATCCAAACTCATTGAAATCAATGATTAAAAAACCCAAGTAACCTGATTTCTAACGTGTAAGTTATATGTGCATATTGTTTATACGGTATCATGAGAAAAGTTCATTTTAGTTCTTTGCAAATTTTCAAATCAATGTAAAATCAATAATGTCCTATTACGTCATTGTAGCCAGTGTAGTATTTATGTAGGGGAATATTAAATAACACTTCAAATAATGGCGGCTCATATATTAGAAAGTGTAGAAAAACACGAAGATCTCAACTCTACAAAAACCCTTTATTGTAGATTCCACAATGAAGAAGAATGTCAGCTATTCTGCAAGGACTGCAAGGATTTCGTATGTTTTGAATCCTTAGGACATTTACATCAAAAACACAACGTATGTCGATTACAAAATGCAGAGAAAGATATACAGAAAGAAATTAGGAACTCATTATTTGAGGACAAATATATTAAACATCTTGATGTACTAAGTGAAAAGATTATTGAAAAAAAGAAAGACCTAGTACAAGATGAGGAAAGTTTAAAACGCGACATAAAATCAAAAGTGAAAAATGTGAGGAAACAAATCAATTTGTCAGAGAAATATTTGCTGTCAGAGGTACGTTGTGCATTCAAAGGCTATCAAACAACATTAACAGAACAGGAGACAAACGTTAACAATTTACGAACTAAAATTACTTATTTGGACGTTAATAAACTTAATGAGTACAACCTTGACTATATCATGAATACATTGTCCGAAATGAAAGTATGCTCCTCTACCTTTTACAATGACAAAAGATCAACAAGCTGTTTTCACAGCAGCTATAACAGTTTCAATTGGAAATATGATTAAAGCAACGGATGATAAATTTATATTTAAAAACCCAGCACCATCAAAATTTTCATATTCTAATTCTGCAACCCAAACAGATCCTCAAGAAGATTCAGATACAGAATGGTTTGATGCTGAAGACACAGCGCCATATGATTTAGACGAAAACTCTTCGGGTGAATATAAGGATGACTATCCAATAACCATCCATCTTCCGTGTAATATGAACTCTGTAAACAAAATAGAACTTATTTCCGAAAAAGATGCGTGGCTACTTTCGAATAAGAGATTGTGTAAAATTGTTGACCATTCCTTTGAAGACAGTGTGTATGCACATGATGTTGACGATTTTGTTGTATTAAAGGATGGATGTGTGTTGATTCTAAGTGTGAACAACTCCTTTTTGATAAAGCTCCATACTGATAGACGGCTTATGAAATTTGCAAATGTAGGAAAAGTAAATAGAAGGCCATATTGTTTGTGTGCTTCCGAAAATGATTTATTAGTTATTTACCTTTCCTCCTCTAGAGGATGTACAGACTTTTTATTATGGATGAACACTGATGGAATGGTCATCACTGAAGCATCTGTTTCTAACAGGTCTTTGCACACACCATGCTTTGTCCGACTTTTAGAACCGTATCTATTCGTTTTATACCATACCAACAACAGTAACAGCGTCCAACGCATAGAACTTTTGAAGAAAAAGGATGATACGTATAACCCATTCAAGTCTTTCAGTGGCATGTTTGGATATGAGGCTAACAGACATTTCCAATGTCATGGGATGTGTGTTGCAAAGGATTTTAATATAATTATTTCAGATTTTCATCATCATAGGGTGTATGTGCTTGACAAAGAATTGAAGTACAAGAAAACTTTATTCGGCGCAATTGATGGACTTGATCAACCGGAGGCTATCGGTATTTTTAATGATTATATATGGGTTGCAGACATCAATCAAATATTTGTTTTCCCTTTTGCACATGCATGAAATAGAAACATCAAAAACTTATAATTAACTATGATATTGATAGAAAACAACATTAGATAAACGTGAAAAATATTAATAAAGAAATAAAGAAATATTTCTTAAGGTAATTTTTGTAACTCTTTATTTCTCCCCATTTATATAATGTCAGCATGGGTTCGGGATTCGATATTATTCTTGTTCAAATCAAAACTGTCATGTTCACCGCATATCATCCGGGTATATACAAATTCTCGTCCTGACTATATAACATCTGGAATTGAGCAGACATCAATCAAACAGTCTGTTCCATAATTGTACATACCAGTAATTAAAATGATTCACTACTAACGTTCTTTTTCCCCATTATATCCAGTCTAAAAATGTATCTGTTTTTTTAAGGTTGGATATCGATTAATTTATTTGCTTTTCAGAAAAACTTCTAGAACTTTTCATTGTATATCGTTAGTGTATTGAGGTCATATGTGACATTGCCCATTTATCTGCAGCGGTGATAATACGACTGTCCATAATATGTTGCAAAGTACAGCGACCTTTATTGACGTGTTAAACAGGATTGCTATATTAGCTGATTAAAATATTTCAACACCTGCAACCGCTACGGCAAATACAGTAGATTGGACTTTCCGTTTTGAATTTTCCTCGAAGTTCAGTATTTTTGTGATTTTACTTTTTAAGTATTCTCGATTGCCATTAAACACATGCAATTGCATTTTGCTATCGTGAACAGCATATTTGTATCTGATGTTTAAATAACCAGTTGTAAAACAACAGATTTTGCAATCTTATACAATAGATTTTATTCCTAGTTATTATTGCATCTTGAGTACCAATAGCTGGTAACGTGTTGTGATTAAACACATCTTTTGTCGTCCGCAAAATAAACTGTATAGGGCAATACGGTCTCTCAGAATTGATTGGCTTTGAACTTTCTACATGTACTCATTATGTTATCGGAATAAAAAAGGGACGTTTTGATACACGTTATGTTTGTTTTATACCGCTTAGGTGAATGTGTTTGTGTTTGTGTTTGTGTTTGTGTCCATCAAAGAAAATAAGCAGGTTGAGTGGTGCTGAACATTTAGAAAGTATTTGTTAAAACATATTCCAACATATTATACAGATTCTTGTCTATTTCGTTTTCAAAGTATATTATATGAATGTATTCATATTAATTGAACTAATGCAAATCAACTCATCATGGAAACCATGATTAAAATTTTGTATTTGCGCCAGACGGGCGTTTCGTCTACAAAAGACTCATCAGTGACGCTCGAATAAACAAAAGTTAAAAAGGCCAAATAAATTCCGAAGTTGAAAAGCAATTTTCTGCGACTTTCGTTGTATTCGATGACAATATCACATGTATCAGTTGATGTTTATTTATGCATGCAAAATGAAGTCCACTGAGGATGACACATGTGATAATTTTTTAATGATCAAATTAATATTTGGATTGATGAAAAGAAAAAAGTTTATATCTTATTTGAATTTGACTTATGTTGGTTATTTCTCTGTACCATGTCGTAAATATGACAAAACGATATAAGAAAATTTGTTACAATTCAAATTTTAAAGGTTTTGTATTGATAAATTCATGTATGCAGTACATAAGGAAAATCTGTCGAAAATGTACATTAATGTCTGTCGTTTTATATTTAAATAGCGCATAAGAAGTGTCCATATCAATTACCAGATTGTTTCTTTACTATATATGTGTACATGGTTTATTGACTTTGATATATTAGTTTTTGACTTTAGGAAAATGATTGTCTAACGTCTTTGAACTGATCAACTATTCATTCATGCCCAAATTCTAAATTTTATGTTTCTGTTTAATGTTTTTTGCGTTCTAAGCTATAAAATGTAGATCAAAATACGCATAACAAGGACTTAATAGAGTTTTTATTTGAAGTTATGAATTCAAAACTTGTAAATATTTCATAATATGGCTTCGAATATTCACAATTAAAAAGACAACAACAATATGGAATTTATTTCCATAAACCTAAGTATGTGTACAAACTTACTCTGGACATTCCAAACAATATTTAATGAAGTAATACGAAATATTCTTAGAAGTATTGCGAAAGGTATTGGGGTGTACGAATGCACGATTTCGATATCAGCGGACTAAAGCATGTAGCTTGCCTTCAACTACAATGAACATACTTAATACGGTATTGTTGTTTCAATCAATTAATTGAGGGAAAAGATGCAACGATTGAGTTCTTACAAAAATAGTTTCGCCGCGTGTTTAAGTCTTTTTCCCATATTACGAGTTTATGCAGTTATTACCGGATAGCAAACATTAATTATAACGAAATTAATGTGATTGATTTATTTAGAGCTGTAGCACAGGGGGCTTTTTGAATATACTACTAGCTTCTTATAATATATGATGATCAATCTCATTAACAAATAGGCGTTAAATAAACACGAGTATTTTCACTTAAATTAAAGGACATTTATTTTAAGTTGTTCCCCTTTAACCGTCTCTTAAATATTTAAGTGCGATATAAATGAATTTTGTTTAAATTCGATGTGAATTTGCATTCTTCACATTAATGCACATCAATGTCTTTTATTCAAATTGAGAAAAAAGAGACAATCTTATTTTTATTTTTGTTTTATTTTGGTATTTCTATATACTAAATGTTTTATGTTCAATCGTACTGAACATGCATTAAATATTTATCACTGGACGTTAAGCAACCAACAATCAATCTATCATTTTAAGTTCAAAATAGAAATATTGAAAATATTGTTTACAACTAGAATGTTAAGATGTCTATGGTGACATCTAACGTTACCGCCTACCAAAATAATGTATAATATCATACTATGCTTTATCTTACTATATTGTCGTTAACGATATTGCAACAATGTTTTGATCATTAGTCTTATGGCGTTTCTCATTCCCACCAATTTTCAGAAATTGGTATCAAAACTGTTACAAAAGAAATTTACCTAAAGTATCCAGCTGTATAACATGGGACAAAGATAAAGTAGAAGAATATAAAACTAAGTTACACTTGCACAAGATTCTTATGACGGAGATCGTTGAAAATTTGCAACAAGTTGATGACGCAAATCATTAACCGATATTATTTATATTTGTGTTTTTGAGGTGTTCGGTAGTTCAAGGTTAACATGGTTAACCCATGATAAGGAATGTAATTCTACAGTAAAATATAATGAGTGGTTCAACCAGAGATGTAAATAAGAGAAAGCTCAGTTTAATTTATTTCATAATACTTTTTTATGTAATGGAAATGAAGCAAACAAACAATTGTATATTCAATATATAAAATCGAAGGTATCAAACTGTGTAAACGGAGCCAAAACTATTTTTTTCAAATCAGATGAAAAACTAAATCATCGTTTAAAGTTGATGCAGATAGTATGTACATGCATTTTAAAGCCGTTTTTGGTGGTGATCACAAGGAAATATCGTCAAAAATTCGAAATGTAATGAAAGATCCAAATGTGAATAATTAATCTAATGATGAACTCAATTGCGCTATCACAGATTTAGAAATTGAAAACGCAATTAACAACCTTCGAATGGGTAAAAGTCCTGAATTCGATAAAATTATAGCAGAAATGTTACTGTCCGATTCCGACACATTTTAACTTTTTGTTCGATAATGGTTATTACCTCGAAAATTGGAGTGATGGACTTGTTATATCTGTGCCGAAAAAAGTGGACTTGTTAAACCCGAATAATTGTAAACCAATCATAAATGTCAGTATATTTTCAAAACTTTTTACTTATATTTTGAACAAACATCTAATTGCCATTTGATTAGGGACTTTCCTTTTGGTATTTTTCTCGGAATTCAGTATTTTTATTATTTTACTTCTTTCTTACAACATTGGCTGAAGAGAATGAAAAGCTATTAGCAAACACATTTGTATTTCTATCGCAAAAATCAACAATTGATGCAATTTTCGTGCTTCATGTTATTATATCCCATACATAACAAAATAAAGAAAAACTATTCTGTGCATTTGAAGACTTCTGTAAATAATTTGACAATGTAGACAGACGAATATTATGGTATCAGCTTTATAACTCTAGAATAAGCAGCAACATAATTAATATGATGAAGTCGATATCTGCAACTGTGCGTCCCCGTGTGAAAACAGATGCAGAATTTTCTGAAGTGTTTAAAAATATTACTGGCGTGAAACAAGGCGAACCTTTATCACCTCTCCTTTTTATATTGTTTATTAATGGCATTACTGAGGAGCTTGAAACAAAAACAAAAAACAACGACGACTTCGTTAGTGTGAATGGTATTTTAATTCATCTGCTCATTTTGATGACGATACAGTTGTATTAAGTAAAACACCAGAGGCACTACAGCTACTTCTTTTTAAACTTCAAAGATATTGTTAAAATGGAACATTGAAGTGAATAAAGATAAAACTGAAATAATTGTATTCCGTAATGGATGGCAGCAAGTTAATCATAGTTGGTATTACGACAAACACGAACTTAAAGTTGTGAACTCTTTTGTTTACTAAGCTAATTAATTTCACTACAACGGAAAATTTCAGCAAATCCAAAAGAGATTATCCCACCAAGGCAACAAATGACTTGCGTCACTCTTTAATTCATTTAAGATGCTGTATATACATGATATATCAACTCAATGAAAATGTGAAATGTTTGATAGTCTTGTTGGGTCGGTTTGAGCTATGGTTCTGTGATATGGGGTTTTACTCATGCCAAGGACATTGAATTGGTTTATAATAAATTTTGTACATTTGTACTTAAAGTTGGTAAAAATTCACCTATATGTGCTGTTATCGGCGAACTTGGTTATTTGCCAATGCATATTATTAGAAGAAAAAAACTTAAATATTGGTTAAAAATTGTTACCAAGAAACCTCCTATTGTATTCGATGTATAGAAATGTAAGTTATTGATGTCAAGAATGGTAAATTAAACTGGGAGTCAAATGTTCGTACCTTGTTAAATGATCTTGGTTATAATTGTTTATGTTATAATAAAATAAATGGTAATATTTTCATATGAGGTCTTGAAAATACACCTCTTGGATATTTTGAAAATATTTACATTTGACTTTTGTTTACAAAAATATTTACTTCTTGATGTTAATGTTAGACTCTCAACACAACTTAGATGTGGTTCACTAAAACTCAATATTGAAATTTTCAGATAAAACAACATACCTCGTACTGAAAGACTATGTCAATATTGCAATATGAAAATCATTGAAAATGAATATCTTTTTGTAATGATCTGTCCAGCCTATAGACATAAGCGTCTAAGACTTTTGCTTTAATATTTTTGTTCTTGGCCTAATATGTCAAAGTTTTTATCACTTATTCAAACATGTTCAAAAACTTTGGTGTTAAAACCTTGTTGTTTGTTAAATGAAAACTGGAAACTACGGTCACAATTGATAAAGTTGATTATAGGTACTATTTCATTAATATTTTTTAATTATTGTTATTTTGCTTTCTGTTTTCATTTATATTTTGTCGCTTACAATATTACATATTTTGTTGATGCTATAGCATTTCTTATATGCTGATTGCTATAAACTTATTACAACAACATTCCCACCAATGTTTATAATTTTTAGTAAGTAAAATTATGACTTTTAGGTTGATGCTCTCAAATGTTGTAGGTGTTGTACTTCTTACTCCGGATCCGTTGACCGCCTAGATGTGCTTGTCTTTAGTGCAGAAGATTGCATTTTTAGTCTCCGACGCTGTGAAACCGTAGGCTCTTTGTTCTAAGTGTCATTATTTAGTAAGAGCAAAACCTAGTCGGCTCAGAGTCCGAATAATTTGTGCGGGTAGTGTGACATGTCTTGTTCTCGTCCTAATTATGCGTTTTATAAGCAATCCATTCTCAGCATCATCATCAAATTAACCCCGTTGGTATCGAATTTCTGATGACGCCAAACGAAAAAAAATAAATTTGTTATTTTTCTATAAAAATAGGGTAAGTATACTTTTTATATTGGGCATATGGTAATATATGAAAATTTGTGAATAATACGAAAAGTGTCGATAAAAACTTGACGCTAGTTACTTTTAGACTCAAACAAAATAGGGTTGAGAGAGAAAACTTATATACAAGTATCAGTGAAAGTTATTTTATTTTGGTCAGATTTTGTTATTCCAGATACATACTTCCTGCAAAAAGTAAAATAACAAAACAAGACGAACTCCGAGGAAAATTCTAAACGGAACGTCCCTAAGCAAATGACTAATTCAAAGAATCAAACACCTTTAATTAATGGATAATTACTGTCATATTCCTGTCGTGTTACAGGCATTTTTAAATGTAGAAAATAGTGGATTAAACCTGGTTTTATAGCTAGCTCAACCTCTTACGTTTATGACAGTCTCATTAAATTTCATTATATTGACAACAATGTGTGAACAAAACTAACAAACATAATAAATCAAAGTGTCAAAAATAGGGGTACAGCAGTCAATATTGTGTTATAATCTTAATCATTATAAAAACTAACAAACATGTCAACAAAACAAAACAAAAAGCCATATACACAAAGCACATTAGCAAACACGAAAGACAAGAATACAAAAATTTACCATAGCACAATAACACAATGACGTGATGTATAATTACCTAGCCGCGTCAAATGAGTATTATCAAATTAGACTAAGCAGTAAAAGTAATAATTTACAAAAGACAAATAAAAGAATACTATTACACGTTGTTAAGATGATAATCACGATCATGATGACGTCAGTACCTAGAATCTATACTTCAAGACCATCGTGTATTATTTGTGAAGTTGATACGAAAAGGATTGACTGTGTTGACAGCCGGACTATTTCAATATACAGAAACAAGCCTGAGAAGAGTATAAAACAATACTATGCTGTCAAAGGTCAACTTTGCCTGAGGTTGCTGCAACCTTAGTTTTATAATAGTGATAAAAATATATTTACTGGTGGACGTTTGTAAATACTTTGCTTGTAGCTACTTGCAAGCATTTACTTGGTTATATACTAAATCTGTAGTAAATAGTCCGTTCAACTTATATCTATATAAGTAATTCTATTATTACTACAAACAAACACTACAACAAAAACGAATTCAAATTAAGATAAAATAAGAATTTATAATAAGTTTATCCAAAATATTAAATAAGAGATGCAACAGTTTCAACAGGACCAATCGAATACATAAACATCATACTGATCGAAAGAGATAAGGGCAACACTCATTTTAATTAATTTAGTTCGAAATATTCTCTTAAATTTACATATATTCACATTTTTGTTTGTTTTTACGTTTTTTATTTCTAATATGAACCCTTGTCCGAGGTTTTTCTAGTTTAATAAAATAATTAGCACAATAAATTCTTTCTCAATTTTTATACCCCGCAACTGAAAGTTAAGGGGCATATTGTTTTATCCCTGTCCGTCCGTCCGTCTGTCCGTCCGTTCGTCCCATTATGGGTATTAGTTATTCCGCATAACTCCTCCTACAGTTTGAATGATAGGAAATTTTCACTTTGCTGTCTGTACATATATTGAAGGTGTGCTTGTAGTCAAGGTTTTGATTTTTATTAACAATTGCTCTTTTTGGAGAAAGTTGGACTTTGTCATTTTTGGAGTATTTATTTGTATAAGAGGTAGTCCTACATTGAACCATATACCTATGTGCTCCCATGCTCAACTTTGTATATTTTAAAATAAAACTTTGCATCTGCGGGGGCATCATTTGTGTCTCCCAGACACAATATTATCTCAGAGAAAGTCTCACATTGACTTTGTTATAATACAGTTACTTCAGAGTGGAAATGGGGGAAGGGGGGGGGATCACTTTGTCTAGTTTTGCATTTGCTCTAACCCACATTTTTTATGCATTTTTGTGGTTGTCTTTACAATTATTAAACAGACCAAAACTTCTGTTTAAAACGAACTGAGACGACCATTTTTTACGTATAACCTTGTCCGAGTTCTTTCAAGTTGAATAAAAAATAAAGTTATTAGCAGAATATATTCTCTCTCAATTTTTTGCATTTGCCTCTAAACAACATATTTATATACGTTTTTGGACCAAAACGAACCGAGACCACTATTTTTTACATGCATTTTCCTACAATCATACCCAAAAAAATATTGACCCAAGCTCACAAAATAATACAGTTTAGCTTCTTTTAACACCATGGAAATAATTCTTTAGGACATAATAAGCTATTACTAATTTGTACAATTTTTCACTGCGTATCGCTGTTCATAACAGAGATCATGTTAATCAGAGAGATCCTGGCCATACATAGAAAGAATTAAATGTTCTAGCCTCCAGAGATCCAATTAAGGCAATCAAGTGTTGTCACAAAGTAATATTGTATCGAGATTCTGTCTGTGTTTGTCTATAGAAGGAAAATAGATAAGACTAAAGTATATTAAGTGAGAAGATTTGTTGAACCATTTTTGATATATTTATAGATGCATGTTTCCATTTTTTGTAAAATTTGAAAGCATGTGTAAATATTTTACGGAGATGAAAACAAACTGAAAGTATAAATATTTCATTGTTAAAGTTGTTACTTTTTATTTCTAGTAAGAACTTCAATAATTTTAAATTAATGAATCAATTTGTTCATAAACTGCTTTTTATTTCAGCATTATAATTGTTTTTTTTTCTTCCCATTTTATTGCTGTGCAAAAGCATTGACCGAAGCACATTTTGAATGAAGCGCGGAGACGATCTACGCTTTTACAAACCTGTAAAAATACGAAAAGAGGATTTTATGATAATTACATTTATGTGATAAAACACTACTATAAAATTCGGTATTTTTGTTATTTTACTTTTAAAAGGAATTAACATAAATGTATTGAACAGTAAAACAGACCTCACGATCCACCGACTGTTCGTTATTATTTTAACAATGTTTGATTTCTGACTTTTGATTATGTCGGCAGGTTTATTCATTAAGCTTTTCAAAGCAAGAAGAGATTTCTGAACCCAACAAACTTATGCTTTCAGTCTTTAAATTCTATTCTAACAATCATACGTGAATTTAGTTTAACCGAAGACAGGTTAAGTCGTTATTTTTTTGCCTTTTTATTTTTTGTTTTCTGCAACGGTGAACAAGTAGTGATGCCAACTTGATGGTAGTATCTACAAAAGTAAAACATTAATGGTACCGTTTAGACTATTCTATGTACACTTTTTGACAATAAAACTCTCTTCAGTGTTGCTCGAGGCCAAAAATGTATGAAAATTCAAAACGTATTAAAACAAAATTAAAGAGCTTATACACCATAAAAGACAAAGCATAATTAAAAGAATTGCAAGGAATCAAAGCTTTGCATTAGGGAGTAATATTCATTAATTTGAAATAATTTTTTAAAAATTTTGTGTCAGTCAACCTGTTGCTGTTTGTGAGTTTGTCTACTCTTTTCGATTATGACATCTCTATTTTCTTTGATCCATGGGTTTCTGTCGTACCGGTTGCATAATCTGCCTCGATTTATGGTATAATATCTTGCATGACGAACATCACTACAAGATGGAAAGGAGTGAAGTAAATCGGCATTCTATAAATTCAAAACTTTACGAAAAGTTTTCTTTATCAAAAACAATTTCATAAACTTTCTAGTAAAATATGAAATGGAACGTTTCTTCACTTTGTTAATGTTGAGTCTTAAACATGATAATGCGTATCATAACCAGATAACGGGGATGGCATTTTGTTCACAAAAAAGATATATTTGATTTTTACAAGCTAGCATACATTTATTTACCTTTCAACATTTGCCCGTTTATAAATGTGAAATTATAAAGAAACTAAGGTTTCAACTCCTTCAAGCAAAGTTGGCCTATGAAGGAAATGGCTATCATTATAGGTCATTTTTTATTATATAGCCCTTTCAAATATTCGGCTTTGGGCGTTCTTGATGAATATATATCCAGAAAATTGCTTCGGACGCATTAAATTTATAACGTGTTGATTTTATTTTTCATTAAATTGATACTTCTTTTGTGATATTATTTAATAATTATATAATCAAGTAAATTGTCCAAAATACATGCAGTGCTCGTTGACTTTCCGAACAATGTGTCAACGTGCTGATAACAATAAAACTTACTTTCAGTTTGATTTCAAGATAGAAGTTATTTATATCTTACATTGTAGTTCGTTGCAAACATTTAAATCAATAAAAATCAATAATGACCTATTTCCATACTGTAGTCTAGTGTGTATCTATTGACAAGTATACATATTAGATAACAATTCTCGTAATGGCGGAGGATATATTAGAACGTGAAGAAAAACAAGAGGTTGGTATATCTCCGCAACCACCTCGGTGTAGATTCCATGAAACAGAAGAATACACGATATATTGCAAAGATTGTAAGGACTTCATGTGTTTTAAATGTCTCGGACAGTTACACCAAAAACACGATTTGAGTCAATTGCAAGATGCCGATGAAGCTATTCGGACAGAAATGCGTGGTTTGTTGGTTGAAAACAAATATGCAGAACATCTCAATTCACTGAGCGATAAGGTTTCGGATAAAGAGAAAGAACTTGTACAAGACGAGGAAAGTCTTACAACTGAAATAAGAACTAGTGTAGACAAAATGAAACAAAACATTGATCTCTCAGAGAAACGTTTATCGTCAGAGTTACGTAATGCATTCGAAAGCTATCAAACCTCTCTACAAGAACAAAAAACAAAAATCAAAAATTTACAAACTGAAATCGCTAATTTAGACGTTGATAAGCTTCCCGAATATAACCTGAATCTTCTTATTTATAGTTTGTCTGAAATAAAGTTATGTTCCTCTTCGTGTGACAAAATAATAAATCATCCAAAATCGGGTTTTCAACCAACGATGGAGTTTTCAATTGGAAATTTAATTCAAACGTCAAGTGGAAAATGTGGCGCTGGTGCATTACCATTGCCCTCATCCTCGACTATATCAACACAAACAGATTTTTTCGAAGATTCAGATACTGAATGGTTTGATGCTGAAGACAGAGAAGAAGATGATGTGATAGAAAGCTCATCAGATGAAATTACAGATGAATATCCGATAAAGTTTCAAATAAACCAAGATATAAAACTTATATCGAAAATAGTTCCAATATCTGAAAAAAACGCTTGGATCATTTCGAACGGAAAGTTGCTTAAATTTGTCGATTATTCCTTGCAAGGAGATGCGTACGCAGAGACAGTTGATGATATTGTTGTTTTAAAAGATGGTTGTGTCTTGGTTCTCCGTCGCAATCAGACATTTATCATGAAACTCCTTCCAAATAAACGACTAGTAAGATTTGCAGACGTTGGTAGTTATTCTCCATATTGTATTTGCATAAGAGATGATATAATAGTAATATATATTTGGTCTGTTACAGTAAAATACAATGAGTATAATAGCAGAAACCATATTATTTGGATGAACACAGATGGAATAGTAACTAAGCGCTCATTATTTTCTGAAATTGGTTGGAAGCGACCATGTTCCATACACAGTTTAGAATCAGGTTTGTGTGTCTTATATCGTGTAAATGCTAATCATAACTTGCATGCTATAGAACTTTTAGAGGCAAAATCTGATAAATGTAACAAGCTGTATGCTTTTAATGGAATTTATGGGTTGAATCCGCAGAAGAACTTTGAATGTGGAGGAATGTGCGTCGATAAAGCCGGGAATATATTAGTGTCAGATTATCGACATCATAGCGTGTATATACTTGACAAAGAATTGAGGTACAAAAACAAATTATTCGATTCAAAGAACGGACTTGATAAACAAACGGTCATCAGCCTTTTGAATGAACATATTTGGGTTGCTGACGGAAATCAGATATTCATTTTCAAGTATACAAATGTATGAAGTAAATTCAAAATTATGATTTGATAATATCTATGATCAATTATAGCTTAGCCTACAATGTATTTCTCAAATTGTTAATGTGATGAATTTCTTTACCTATAATCTTTTAAAGTGCGTACCGAGACTTTTTATGCATGAAGGCATCTTTCTTAATAGTAAGATAGTTACCTGGATTAAACTTTTGGAATATCTTTTTAAAAACCTCACTCTGTTAAATACAAGTGTAAGATTTTAGTAAATATTTCATAAGGACGCTTGGGTTATTGTGGACGGGAAGTTGCGGAAAATTGTTGACCATTATTTGGAAGACGATGTGTACGCAGATACAGTTGTTGGTATTGTCGTTTTAAAAGATAGCTGCGTCTTAGTGCTCAATTTTAATGAATCATATATAATGAAACTCCTTACCACTACACGGCTAGTGCGATTTGCAGATGTGCTTTACATTGATAGACACATTTATTATTATCCTTACGGTTTTAGCATTACACAAGATGATTTATTAGTCATTTATCTTTGGTCTGAATCAGGAAAAAGAAAACAAGGATATCATAGTACCGTGTGGTTGAACACCGATGGCATCATGATTTGCCAGACGTCTTTCAATGAGAAGGTTTGGCAGAAACCATGCTCGATATACAGTTTGGAATCGGATCTTTGCATCTTATATCGCGTCAACAGTATATCAAAACGACATCGTATAGACATTTTAGAGGCTACTTCGTCCAAGTGCAAATCACAATACGACTTCAAAGGTATATATGAATTAAGCCCTGAAACAAACTTTGAATGTAAAGGAATGTGTGTCGATAATGCTGGACATTTATTTATATCCGATTTTCGTCATCATAGTGTGTGTATGTACTTGACAAGGAATTGAAGTATAAAAAAAAAAACACTATTCGACGAAAGAAACGGACTTGACGAGCCAGCATTCATTGCTCTTTTTAATAACCATCTTTGGGTATCAGACCAAAACCAAATATTCATTTTCCAATATTCATAAATATATAACATTTTAAATCAATAATCAAATACAGTAAGAATAGTATATTTTACATGAGTAATATAGAAAATAAAACATTTGTTTTATAATCCCTGTTCATTAGCTCTGATACACTATATTCCTTAATCTTTACTTTGTATTTTCTAAGTATATAAATCTTAATTCAAGTCACTTAGTAGATGTACAAATGTCAACATGTACCAATTACTGTGACCGACGTATATATCGACAATTTAAATCTCTTCAGTAAAAGAGGGACGAAAGATACCAGAGGGACAGTCAAACTCATAGATCGAAAACAAACTGACAACGCCATGGCCAAAGATAAAAAGTCAAACAGACAAATAATAGTACAGATGACACAACATAGAAAACTAAAGACTAAGCAACACCATGAACCCCACCAAAAACTGGGGGTGATCTCAGGTGCTCCGGAAGGGTAAGCAGATCCTGCTCCACATGTGGCACCCGTCGTGTTGCTTATGTTATTACAAATCCGGTAAATAGTCTAATTCGGTAAGTCACATTCGTGAAAAGGGAAGGGTATTGTAGTTACGACATAAGGAACATATCCGATATCATCTGTGAAACGGTTATTCCATAACGGTCAACCAACTCGTGATGGCGTCCGTAAAATTTACGAAGGGATGATTTCAACTTCACCATTTGGAACTCTTGGTTTAATAGCTTCCTTGTGAGCAGCAATCCTCTATCAAGGAAATCATGATAAGAAACACAAGCCCGGGAATATCATATCAATTGGGAGATATATACTCCGTATGCAGGCGCTGCTGGAATGTTGCTACATAGAAATGGAAAGTTCACAATTGGGAAGCTAAAATCATCTCTTTTGTCGTAAAGTTTTGTTTTCAACCGACCCTCATTGTCAATTTCTAGATGTAAGTCAAGATATGAGGCATGTTCGAGGCTTACGTTTATGAATGTTCAATTCCTGATACAACGTTGACGATGTAATATAATTAAAAATAAAAAATTTAGCCAGATCTGGACAAGGACTCAGAATGTTGCACCAGGTTGATACATTCCTTAATTTTACATATATAAATGTATAATCAAAACAGGCATATTTTAAGTTTATTTATGCTTTTAAATGTGAAAGAAAGATCATCGAATTTCAGAATTTGGTGATGGTTAAGTTACCAGATCACTTTCATTTTTGTTGCAAGCAATAAATTTGTTTTTTGTTGATGCAGACAAAAGATTGTCAGTTGGGAACTTAAATACTCGAATTTATGTTTACATTGCAAGCAAGTTAAGTATAAATAAAGTTCACATCAATGACTCCTTTTAAATATTTTGTGCAACTTCTACAATATAAAATTCATTTTATCAAATAATTCTTTGTTTTGCTTTTGTTTTAGCTTTTGTTCTGTTTTTGTTTCGTTCTGTTTGGTATAGGTTCAGTTACATTTTTAACCCTTCATAAATAATTCCCTTCATGTAAATAAGATATGTTTGTACTGAACTAATAACGACAGTAAATTTGAATTGTTTCCCTTTATCCGTCTCTAAATATCATGAAATTATATATAAATGAGTTCCTAACTGATTACCAAACTCTAAAATATTAATGCAGGCTTTTGTTTTCTTTTTGTAATACCACGATTTTAATACATTAATTATTAGTTTTGGACAATGACTGAAAAATTCGCGGTTCAAAGATCAGTTAACTATTTTTTTTTTTTGTAATTTTGTCCAAAAGGCGAACCGAATTTCAATATGATGATACTAGACTAAAGTACACTCCGTTCTACAAGAATTTGTAAACTTGGCTACATTATAACTTTATCAGTGATTTATGTATGCAGCAGTATTTATCTATCAATAATGCCGTATATTGGATACTTTATTTTGCAATATACACATGCACAATGCAAGAATTGTTTTTAACTGTAACATGTGTAAATCAAGGATAAGTTGTCAGTTTGTTTTCGATCTATTAGTTTGGCTGTCCCTCTGGTATCTTTCGTCCCTCTTTTAAGGGCGTGATTATAAAGATGACAGTGCATCAGCTTTTTAATAGGTTCAAACTGTAGATATAATGGAGAAGAGAGAAAATATTTGTATGAAAAAACCGACTATTTGATGTTGTGTTCATGTGGTCGTTCATGTTGTGGACTTGAACGTACCTAATGTAGGCGGATAGTGAAAAAAATTAATGTGCGTTGGACTTCGTACATGTAATTTTAAATAGTCCTGGCCTTAAACTTAGGAGGTGTACTACCATGAATTTGGTAATGGATGTCTACTCAAAATCATAACGTAATGTTGGTTAACAGATACTAGAAGGGTGATCTCAACTTAATTTGACACTACATTTCGTTTTGTTTTATCTGGATATTGAACTAAAATAAAAAATTTCGACTTTTGAATATGTTGACACTTCCATGTTCTTCTATTGATAAAAAAATGTTCGTCTTTTTTTTAAGAATATAATTTCAAATTTATCATCCTCCCCATCCCAACAAAAAAGAGGAAAACATATACACATATCACACCATACATTTACCACTAGTGTATATATTGTGTAAACTTTTCACTTATTTCAAATGACTAAAAATAGATTTTGTGTAAATGTCAACGAGACAGAAACATAAAGTCACTAATAATTAAATTGCACATTGGAGAAGTAAGCAGTCGACAAGAATACATAGTAGTGCATACAATAATATCAGCTCTAAATCGCTCACATGCTTAGCTTGTAAAGAAATGAAAAAACAAAGTATCAATATCCATAGCAAATTTAATCTTGTCAGAATATAGATCCATGATTTCGCTATGCATCGGCGAGTTTTGATATATCTGAATTCTAATCAGATCGCATCGATTTCTACATGAAATGTTACATATTGACAAATGACAACTATACTGGGTAGGTACTTGACCCTGTATAGGCTCGTCAGAATTTGTAAAGGTTAATCTAGTTGTCACAGAGCTCAACACTACCCTTTTGTTTTGATCAATAGACATACTAAAATAATACATAAAAGAACATACAATAAAATTGTATTCATTTTCATTTTAATTAATATTTATCTTTTTTAATTGGAGTTCGGCTCCTTTGTTTTCATTTCCATCATGATATCATTATTTCCAATTTAAGATAACTGTTTTGTTTATGTTTACAAAAGAATTTAAGTTTGTGAATAATAAAACAGTAGTGTCGACGCCATATCTATTACTTCTCTACATTTATATGGAGACATGTGCCATTTAAAGAAAATTACTTTCATTTCTCTCCAAACTCTTTATTTATTATTGGAATTAATATAAAGAGTTGGAATCCTTATAGTTAAGCGTTTAGGTCAGGCTATGGCAGAGTTATTGCCGTTAAATGAAATAACGTTTGCTATAGAAATCGATTTTCTGACACTCAAAAGAACCGATGGGTTGTTGTTGTCTAGCAGCATAGAGGAACCTTAAGATTGAGATGCATTTAGATTCAGTGTCGTTCCAAATTGAGTTATAAAACAAGTGTAGTGAGTCACAATTACTGTTTTAGCTTTTGGTGAATTCTCCCTGTCAATTTATGTTATCAAATTTATCTATAATTTGTCATAGTTTATGATATAATTTTGTAGATGCGTTGCAAAATTCGCTTTTGTTAGAGTCTATTTCTTCTTACAGGATAGTTTTTTTTTTATGATTTCCTTTTCTGTATAAAAGAGAAGCTATTTCTTTTTGTTATATAGTATGATGCAGGTTGTAATGGAAAAAAGATCAAATTCAAGTTTATCTTTCTTTATATTTTCTTTTAATGACGAGTGTGTTTTCAGTTTAATTATCTTTTTCACATAAGTAGTATTATCCATTATTTCAGTTCTAATGTTTTTAATTTTATTTCAATAGTTTTGTTTGCAACAATAATTTTGTCATCTTATATTCTTTTTGGTAGTACTCATTCGTTTGTTGTCTCATTGAAAAATGAATTAGGTGTGTTCGTATTGAAATAGGGTTCAATCCCTAGTCGCGTCAGACGAAAGGCTTTTAAACTTCTTTCTGCTACTTTTACACATAACACGCAGAATTTAAGAGTACTTATCATTTATGTAGTAGTAAATATTGTTATTGTTATGGAATGATTGTTTTCCTGTTGACTCTTATTTAAGGGACTAACCAATCCTGCGTGGGTAGGACAAAAGTTTTAAACTACTTTTTTCATATAGATTTTCAGCATTTTGGCAAACATGTTTGTCTCTATGTTACAAATCAATGCGTTTTCAAATTGAATGATACGTAGGCCAGGCACTTACGAAAAATTATGCACCGATGCAGTACGAGGAACGTGAAAAGTAAAATAACAAAATTACCGCTCCCAGGAAAAATCAAATTGGAAAGTCCGTTATCAAAAAGCAAAATCAAAAGCTCAAACACATCAAACGAATGGAAAACAACTGTCATATTCCGTACTTGGTACGGGCATTTCCTTATGTAGAAAATGATGGATTAAACCTGGTTTTTAGATGATAATAACTTGTTATTGTCCAGAACATGCACGTTTTTTTTTTTTTTTTGCTTCTAAACATATGCATCGCTCAGTTTATCTATTCGTTTAATTCATTTAACTTTTACTCTGTCCTGTATGTTCTTCCATTTATTTGTATTGTAGTCCTGTCATGTAATGTTGTCATTTTAGTCTTATATTTAACATTGCCATTAAAGCGGAAGGTTTGGCTAGCCACAAAACCAGGTTCAACCCACCATTTTTTTCTTAAAATGTCCTGTACTAAGTCAGGAAAATGGCCATTGTTATATTATAGTTCGTTTCTGTGTGTGTTGCATTTTTGTGTTGTGTTCCTGTTGTGTCGTTGTTCTCTTCTTATATTTGATGTGTTTCCCTCAGTTTTAGTTTGTAACCCGGATTTTTTTTTTTTTCTCAATCGATTTATGAATTTCGAATAGCGGTATACTACTGTTGCCTTTATTTACAAAGCTGTTAAATGCCTCAAAAAAAGAGAAATCAAATGGAAGTTAGAATCAACTTTTTCTTTGTAAGAATTCAACGCTTTAGATAGTAAGTGACCCACATGTCATTTCCTTTGGGAGGATGAAATTTTAAACATCTTCAATTAATCTGATGTTTTATACAATTTTCACCTATTACTGACAATGAAGCACTATGTCACTAAACTGCATGACACTATTGAAAAAAGAGAATATAAATGGGATTTAATTGATTTTTATGGGTTTAAATCGTACATTATCAAAATGCAATACTATCTGGTATGATATTCACAGTTGTGTAATATTATACTTTTAAATTACAATATTATTAAAATATTTATCTTTATATTTGTATTATACTGAAGTATGGTTTTTTTCGGGGTCATCAAGGACCAATTTAATTTATATTTCACTTGTTTGCATTTAGATAATCCGTTATTTCTAGCCTTTTATTTCAAAAACAAATGTTTGATATTAATTTAATTCTTTATCAACACTTATTATCAATGCCTTATTTGAATCCCTAATGCTAAAACTGTTTTCAGCAGTGTCAGTAATTCACGAACATACAGTAACAAACTGTACAACAGAACAGCCATTCACCTGACTAACATTATTACCCAGGATATTTTAGTGTTTGGCTTTGAGCGTTCCTGATGAAGGTAAATCCAGAAAAGCGCTTCGGACGCATGAAATTATTTAACGTGTTGTTTTCAATTTTTAGTAGTCAACACTTCTGTGTTGACATGAGTTATCATTGATATGGTCATAATTATAAATTAACTGTTAACAAAACTTTGAATTTTTGAAATACTAAGGCTTTTCTACCTCAGGAATAGATTACCTTAGCTGTATTTGGCAAAACGTTTAGGAATTTTTGGTCCTCAATGCTCTTCAACTTCGTACTTTATTTGGCCTTTTTAACTTTTTTTATTCGAGCGTCACTGATGAGTCTTTTGTAGACGAAACGCGCGTCTGGCGCAAATACAAAATTTCATTACTGGTATCTATGATGAGTTTATTTACTTTGATACTAATGTTGCTGGCTTTCTTATTCTAATAATATTACTGTATAATCTAAGAAATGATTATAATAAACTGATATCTAATAATATTTTCAATTACTAGTATACCGGTAAAGAATTATGAGTATGAGTACTGAAACCATTTCTGACCCAACATTATTTGCTTAAATAACATGAATAAGAAAAAAGAAAATTCGAATTTATATGAAAACGGTTAATTTAAAAGAAAAAGAAATGTTTTTAAGAATTGTACTACCAAAGATAAAATTAATCTGAAAGATCATAAATTTATTTAGGTTTTATACATATGAAAATTTAGTATTTTAAGTGAGGATGGAATTCCTCACCAATTCTATTACTAAGTTACATCAGATAAAGACCCAAAATAACAACAGCAGATCATCATATGGTTTTACTCTTTATTATGGTCCTCTTAACTGAAAAAAGGGAGCATATAGTCATTGAATTGTTCTTCTGTCCGTCTGTGTATCCGACACAAATCTTTTAGGGATTTTAAATTGGGTTTCCCTTAGTTATTTAGAATGAAACTTATATAGATTAAAACCATTGGGAATAGGAAATGACTATTGATTTTGACATAAAGAGGTTTAAGGGTCCCTTATGCTACAAAAAGATTTTATTAAATGGTTTGCTGGCGATCACTTGAGTTTCTCTTGCTTAATTGAATAAAACTAACACAAATTAAAAAAATTAGGAAGTAAAAGACGACTTTCATAATTCAGGGTAACTGTTATACATTAAAAAAAAAGAAGTATTAGGGAAAAATAGGTTTTTTGAAAAGTAAATTATTATAATACTGATATCCCTGATAATTTTTTGTATTTATTTTCATTTTAACAATGTTATTGGCCATGTTCCTACACCCTTGGTGGGTTTGCAAGGATCAGGAAAACTCTGCCCGATTTGTTTAAAATTATATGCACTTTTTATTTTTCATGGAGACTATCAAAAGTATAATCCTTGCTTAGTCAGTCTTTCTATAGAAGGTGCAATTTTTAATTAGTTGTAGTATTTTTATATTATTGATTTCATAACTGACGAAAATTATACACTCTGGGGTCAAAAGTTAGTAATATAAAAATAGTATATTACTAAAATACAAAAAAGATGTCATCTTGACATCAACCAAATGACATCCTTATAGTTATCATACAGTCTGGAACAATAGACAAGTGTCTTCACAGATCTTTTGCATTTAGTTGCTCCCAGTCTGGAACGCTGTAGATTAGATTATCGGAGACTCTCATAAATCAGCCATTGATATTGACTTCCTTCCTGAGAGACAAAACTAAAGATAACTATTGGCAACCACAAATAATTGGTAAATATCAAACCAACATCAATATACCAAAATTAGGTGTAATTGTGAAAATAGTGTTAATTTACGATATGTCAACCGCTGGTACTTCATTCCACTGTAGCATGAGTAGTGTACAGTTTATGCACTTCTGGTTTTCAAATAATTGATATAATGCACTAACGCCACATAAATGTATACATATACTCTGAGCCTCCAGTTTATACCATTATACATAATCACTTTTTAGTTAACACAGCTGATACACTATCCCGATGAATACGGAAACGATCAATTTAATTCATTTAAAAAATGTAGTTCGAATTAAATTTATATTTATTGTAATTCAACTCAAACAATACATACGACAAGTTAATATGTTTACAGCATCAATATTTATTGAAGCAGAACACATTTACAATTTTACAATAATTATTAAATTTTGATATATTATATAACAGAAAGGACAAATTTAGAACGCAGTATCCAAAATGCGGTGAGTATCTATTATTATTGTTTGCTTGATTTCCTTTCTCCGGATTAGTTAAGATTAATGTGTAAATGTTGACAATTATTACGCGAGATAAGAATGAACAAAGAAATATGCTCATCAACATATTTGTCTTGGTTATTAGTTACATAAACAGTTGTTGTCGCCAGTAAACTTAATTTGCGACTATCAAATCACCAATTGATGTCGGAGCTTAAAATACAAAACAGTTATCTCCTAAGTATAAGGTGTAAGCTGTACTAGAAAGTAATCAACACATGCAAATGCTAGATATAATACAGCCCAGCAAGAAAGATGTAAGTATTATACGTAACAGTAGTCTACATGTATGTAATATATTCGGGCAGGAAAAGGGATATCATATAATGTCTGAATATACAGTTTAGGATGGCATCAGCTACCAAATTCCTGTTCACTGCAAATCGAAAGCGAATTCTCATAAATAATTATTTAAATAATAACATACTAAAAGGTATAAAAAATAATCCAAATTGCTGAAATTCCTGAAACGAATAATTAACATACATGGACTCCTTAAAATATATCAGTATTTCGTGTGTATACTAAAAAAGATGCCATCTAATCCACCATGGAGATGACCTCCAAAGAATGTCTGAGTTGTATGACCTGATAAAAAAATATAGGCATAAATTCATAGACAAGCATGTGCAATTGTATAATGATAATTGGTCTAGGTCTGTTTGTATAACATGTTCTTGTTTTCATGACTTTGTTCTAAATTATTTTAGGTTCATAGCCATATCGTTCATAATGTATGCATTAAATTCAGAAAGCATTAGTAGCTTGTATGTCTGTCCTAGACTTTGTAAGTGCAATGATCTGGATGGGACAGGATCACTTTCAATCACTTGTTCGATACCAACAATTAATGATCTTGATTTTTTTTTAAATTTGAGACTAATGTGACTAGTGAACTAAACCTGGATTGTGTTTCTTCACGACGTTCTCATTTGGAAGATAGAATGTTTCAACATCTATATTCCTTTTCGACAATTGCTATACGGTATTGTAAATTTGACTTTATGTCTGAACAAACCCTTTATGGATTATATAAACTTGAACATTTAACCATCGACCGAGCGACAGACCTTTCAATTCATGAACATTCGTTTATAAATACGCCAAACCTGCAAATACTGACAATAGTAAACAGTGGGATGACTGGCTTTCTGGCAATGCTAGGATTAAACCAAACAGAGATCATTAATTTCACTAATAACGCAATTGATAGCATATCTGATGATAATTACATGCTTCCAATGAAATTTGAACGTTTGCGTGGAATTATATTAAATTCTAACAGGATCAGGAAAATCAATATAACTTTTAGCAGAATGATACCGAATCTGAAATATTTATTGGTGGCAGACAACATGGTTTCGTATATTTCACCAAATAGTTTAAGAAATTTTACAGGCCTAGAACTCTTAGACTTTTCAAAAACAATATCTCTACATTAGATAAAAGTTTGCTGGAAGACAATACCAGACTTAACGTCATAAAATTAGGATCAAATCCCATCACAAATATTCCTGAAGGATTTTTTCGGTCAACAAACCAAACTGAAGTATTAGTTCTAGATTCAACGTCTGTAAGTGATTTTATCTGGAGCCAAACATCCTCCTTATCCAGTCTATATCGTCTTCATGTTGCAAACTGTTCATTAACCTTCATAAATTCTTCCGTGTTCGTCAACTTGACCGTCTACGTTATGTAGATCTGTCTTACAACAAAATTGACAGAATTTATAACTTTACTTTTATTGGTCAAACCATACTTCAAACTCTTTTATTGTCTCACAATAGTATTTCCGTTATTGAACCTCAAGGTTTTCTTGGGCTTCATTCACTCGAAAACTTGCTTTTGACTCATAATGATATCGGTGTAGTAGATCCGGTAGTTTTTCAGTTTACACCATCATTATTCTTGCTTAATATTTCTTATAATAACTTAAACTACCTTCCAAATGTTCAAAATTTGAAGAATCTATACGTAATAGATGCACGTCATAATCAAATTGATAGGCTTGACAGTAACAGTTTTATAGGACTGGATAATCTAGCCGGCTTAAATATTTTTGGGAATAAACTTGCATATATTTCTAGGAACGTTTTCCGACATACTCCAAAATTACAGCTTTTACAAGCATCGCACAACAACATCAAAGTTATAGAGACTGGTTCTTTTAAAGATTTGAAGATTTTAAAATGGATATTTGTTACACATAACAAACTTAATGATATTTCTAATGTTTTCACAGAAATGCTAGCTTTAATTCAACTTGATTTAAGCAATAATATAATGACGGGTTTCATAGATTCCTGGTATTTTTATCAATCGAATGCTTTACAGCAAGTATCATTTGCCAATAACTACTTAGGCTGAATTCACGGAAAGGCGTTTTCATCTTTGTCAAATTTGCAATTCGTAGATTTAACGTATAATAACATTTCAACTTTGCAACCCGAAAATCTTAATTTTTCGCCTTTAGCAATACCACAACCATCAGTGTATTTCGTAGGCAATAAATTTAATTGTGACTGCCATCTCGAATGGTTAAGGCAATGTTTAAACAGTTGGACTGACTCGTGCCAAAGATTACAAATAGACGAATTCGAATTCCTCCCATGTTACACTGGATACAGGATCAAACCATTAGCTTTGATTAAAAATGTACAATTAGAGAACATGCTATGTAGATTTGATGATCCATGCAATGGCGATGACATTCTATGTGATTGCTGTTCAAGTTTATCTTGCAACTGTACAGTACCATGTCCATACAATTGTACATGTCATATGTCATTCGACTGACATTACACTGTTGTAAATTGCGCTAATCAACACTTCATGGAGTTTGAACAACCAATACCTAAATCAACACAAACATTTTATCTTGACGGAAATAATCTAAACTACATTTATTCATCAATATTCGAAGACCTTACTCATCTAAAGACACTATATCTCAATCTCAGTGAAATATTAAAGATAGAATCGGACACATTTGCCAGTCTTACCAACATGGAAATTCTATATTTAAATTAAAATAAACTGTGCGTAATAGAATAAGTTTTTAACGGAATCGTATCCTTGCGAGTTCTTAATCTTGAGCATAATTATATTTCCCATATTTCCAACAATGCTTTTAATGGAACAGCTAATTTGGAAACTTTGCGTTTTGGCCTATAACGCGTTAATATCTCTTCCTTCTTATTTCGCCGATACAATGTAGGTTCTTAATGAATTAAGTTTATTAAATAATACATGGTCATGTGAATGTGCTATTTTACATAATTTGAAAGAAATAACGTACAAACTAGCAGATGCCATTAACATGATTAAAGACCACCATGATATGTACTGTTTTCTTAACAACTCTATAAATGCTAGTTCAGAAATCGGGACGATGCACTATTTGATTGAACTAGATTATCATTCTATATGCCCAAATCACACTGTTATATATGAAAACAGAACAATGGAGAAACATAAGGAAGTTTTTGGCCATACACAAATAGAGGCGCTTGTTTCAGTGTTAGCCGTTTTATTCCTTTTAGTCATAATTGCTACAATTTTTTTTTTCCTCAATCGAACATTATTACAGGTTGTGATTTTCAACAAATTTGTGATACGATTATTGAATGAAAAAAATGATGAAAATAAATTGTACGATGGCTTCATGTCTTATAGTCATAAAGATATAGGATTTGTAGTGTATGAACTTTTGCCAAGACTCGAAAAGAAGGAAGGATATAGATTATGTCTACACTTGGTTAATTTATCTACAAATAAAAATCCTGCTAATCAGTTTTAATAATAAAGATTAGGAAAATTAATCTCGACCTATTATCATATCAAATTATGGGTACAAAAGCGTAAATGGATATGCATGCTTGTGTCATATGACTATTTTGGTCTATCTTAGTGTGGTGTTCCATCTTTGTAACGTTATTTCATGTAACTATGGAAAGAAATTAACGGTATCAATTGTACTGCAACAGATGCCCATTTTGACAATTACTTTCTCTATTAGTTAAACTCGATGTCTTAGATTCGGGCTGAAGTAATGCATAATCAAACGATAAAGAGCTTATACCATCAAAATAGACATACAGTTTTAATACGTAACATGTTTTAGTACATTGAAAAATGGAAAAAATAAACAGTTAAAATGTTCGAAATAATTTTCGATCAGAAAGAGTCGTTTGAATGTTAAGGTCTATTTAATTTCATTTAGAGGTTTTCATAATTCAAATTCGATACCGTCTCCACCTCGTTTGAACTGGATCTGACTATCTATTTCACATTTAGGCGTTTCCACTTGACAATAGATGCAATAAAAAAATACATTTCACACTCGACAAAACCATATTTGTGTGACGGGTCTTCGGTGTATACAGAGAGCTATTCAGCTTTATCTGAAACAGTCATTTCAAGTATATAATCACTGCATTCTGATTCCATTAAACAAAATTTATATAATTTACATTTAAATTTCAAAATACTTCTCAAATCGTTCGATAAAATGTTATTGATCACAAGTATATTTCAGTTATTCGAGGACGTGTGAAATGTGTTTCTTCATCTTTATATCCCAGGCCATTTCTTTTATTACAACCTAAATGTCTTTTGATAATGTCAAAAAAACATAGATACCGTCCGATGCTCAACTCATTTATCAATTCGTACTGAATTATCGTTTTCTTTCCGATCTTATGCAATAACATTATTTGATAAATAACAGGTTGGCTGTATCTAAGTTAACACACCTTTAAGAAAGACGTAAAGATGTTTTTATGGCAATAGTTTTTACAAAGGACTCATGTTGAAGTGATTTTATCAGTTATTTTTGAACGGTCACTTAAAGGTGATTACCAAAACAGTGAAAAATCGAACGCAGGTAAAACGTTCGATTAAAGATTACATTCTACTTATTCCATGTTGGGTGCGTATATACGTAATTCTGTACTCATCCTCTTCATCGGAAATACCTACTCATGTAATAGTTAATAAACATGACGGAAGGATTGTGACTTGAATGTGTTACAAATCAAAGATGACTCTATATCCTAAATTATTAGTTCCACGATAGCATGTTTTAATACGGAATTGACTTGCAAAGTAGTTTTTTCTTAATTATAATTCGTTAAACAAAAAACCTGAGCTACGGACGTTACAATCGTGATCATTATTTAAATACACCGAAAATGCGTAGACTTGTCATAACTAGTAGTGGTGTTACACAATTTCCCCCTTTATATGGATTAAATAAAATACAGTTTATTAATTTTACAAACAATTTTATCAAGGATATATCCAATGACAACTTCATGGAATGCGACAAAGAACTAACTGATTTGTTTGTATTAATATTGAATAATAACCTAATACAGGGGATTAATGTTTCATTCGGCAGATTTACACCAAATCTCAAGTACTTAACAATCGCAGACAATATTGTCGCGAATATCTCACCTCGGTCTTTGCTAAATTTAACATATCTCGAACTGCTTGATTTAACCGGAAACCAATTGTCTGAACTGCCGGGTAACTTACTGAAAGACAATATTAACATCAAAGTCGTTGAATTAGGTCCAAATCCAATTTCACAGATACATGATGGATTTTTCATTCAGGAAAAGAAATGGAAGCATTTGTTCTAGGTTCAACGCGAGTAGGAGATTCTATTTGGAACCATCTAGATACGATTTACCAACTATTCATGAACTTCAACTGGGAAATTGTTTGCTAACTTATATAAATATTACTGTCATGGATAGACTTTGACGATTACAACATTTAGATCTTTCTAGAAACAATCTTAGCAAACTTTTGAATTGGACTTTCATAAACCAAGTGAATTTGGTAACACTTCTACTTTCTCACAATAAGATCAGCATCATTGAATCCCACGCTTTCCAGGGATTGCAATTAATTAATAAATTGGATTTGACTGGTAACCAACTGAAGACTTTAGATCCGCTGACACTTAACTTCATGCCAGACACCACTATGCTGAATATATCTTACAATCAACTGAACCATTTTCCGGATTTGCACAATTTAACGAAATTATTTGTATTAGATCTACGCCACAACCGGATAAGCAACCTGATCAGCGCTAGCTTTACGAGACTTCCAAATTTAGCCGGCATTAATCTATCATGGAACAAACTAACTGCTCTACGTAGAAAGGTTTTCCAAAATTCTCCAACATTAGAACTAATTCAAGTATCCAATAACGACATTCAAATCATTGAAGTTGGCGCTTTTAAAAGTATGTCAAAACTAAAATGGGTTCTACTTAAACATAACAATATTAACAATATAGCTTATGTTTTCACGAATATGCTATCATTACTTCAACTCGACTTAGGCTATAACAAAATAAATGGGACAATTCACGCTGGACACTTTTACAATTCATTTGCGTTACAACAAATAATTTTGAATAATAATTATGTGACCGTATTGTAGGAGCAGATTTTTCTAAATTTCAACATCTAGAAATAGATGATTTGAGATATAATAATATTTCGTCTTTGCAACCATACAATATAAAGTTTTCGTCACTCACCACTCCTCCACCAGTGTTCTGTTTCCGGGGAAATAGATTTAACTGTGATTGTCAACTTTCGTGGATGAGAAAATGTTAAAACAGATGGACTGAATCATGCAAAGGATTAGAAATTGATGAATTCGAATTCTTGCTTTGCTACAATGGATATAAAATTAGAAAATTTTCTCTGATTAAGACTGCTCAACTGGAAAATATGTTGTGTGAATTTGAAGATCCCTGTGTCGGCATTTGTGATTGCTGTCAATCTTTATCTTGTAACTGTAAAATGGCTTGTCCTACAAACTGCACTTGTCTCATATCCTTTAATCATCACAATGGAATTGTCGATTGCAGTAACAAGCATATAAATAATATCACAGAAAACATACCTACAATAGCAGAAATATTTTATCTGGATGGAAATGACCTAGTGTATAGTAGATTCGCCATTTTCAGTGGACTTTATCAACTAAAAACACTTTATCTTAACAGAAGTGGGATAGAGATGATTCAACCTAACGCATTTGTTAATCTTACAAAATTAGAAAATCTATACCTCAATGAAAACAGCCTATCATGTGTAGATGTTGAATTATTAAATGGACTGGTATCCCTAAAATTTCTCCTGCTAGAACACAATCGCATCGCATTCATTGCAGATGACGCGTTCAAAGGGATCACAAATTTAGAAACTTTACGACTATCTTACAATAAGCTTGTATCCCTTCCGTTTGGTTTTGGAGAGTCGATGGTGACGTTAGAGTATCTCACTTTATCTAATAATCCGTGGTCATGTGACAGTGACGACTTACATGACTTTAAAGAATTAAAATATGAATTAGCTGACGTCATTTACGACCGGCATGACATGTACTGTTTTGTAAATAACACAAAAAATGAAAGTTTTGCTATCGGTTCTAAACAACATGTAGTCGGGTTGGACTATTGGTCCATATGCCCAAACCAATCTGTAATATTTCAAAACAGAACAATCGAAAAACACCGAGAGGTTCTTAATTACAAAGAAGTACAAGCACTTACTTCAACTCTCGTTCTTCTTGTTCTCGCTATTATTGTTTGCACGCTTGTGTTTATGAATCGAACTTTAATACAGGTTGTCATATACAATAAATTCGGAATACGATTATTTAGTGTAAAACCCGAGGAGAACAAAATGTACGATGCCTTTGTTTCTTATAGTCACAAGAACGAAGGATTTGTTCTGCGCGAGCTTGTGCAAAGGCTTGAGAAAAACGATGGCTACAAATTATGTGTCCACTTCCGGGACTTTCCGATTAGTGCGTGTATAGCAGATACAATCATTAAGTCTGTTGAAGATATTTCGAGAACAATTATGATAGTATCAAACAATTATTTAGACAGTGAATGGTGTCAATACGAATTTCAAACAGCTCACTACAGTGTGTTAAGAGATAAATCTCAAAATATCATTTTGATTCTAATGGAGGATATTGACACTGAAAAACTTGACCCGGACTGAAACTTTATACATACTTAAAGCGTACGGATCCTCAGTTTTGGGAAAAGTTAGAGTTTGCTCTGCCAGTTAAAGCAAAAATGAAATTGTAGATCAACAGTTAAATGATTTAAACAAAATAAACATTGAATTTAAAGACGAGGAAAACAGAGTTGACATACAGAAGAATGTGTTTTGATGAATTAAAAACGCTTTTTGTAAAGACAATTATTTGTAATCTAAACATGTAATACTAGTCTCAGGGCGTATATCACTTTTTTATTGAATAGATTTAATCCGGTACGCTCAGTACCAACGCTTTTGAAACCCAGAGGTGTATAAGGGTTTGGGGGGCCTCCGTGACTGAAATTTCTAAGTTGTCGAACTACTGTATCACTGGCCTGTCAACACTGAGTCTGTGAGTTCGAATCTCGCACATTGCAGGTGCGCTCGACTCCAATCTTAATTGACTAGAATTGTCAGTTTCCATACGGAAGGTCCGGGCACTCCAGCTGCCTCTAGTTATGAACACTGACCGACACAAAATAGCACACAGTGCTGAAAGTGGCGTTAAACAATCAATCAACCAATCAATGTATAAGGATTTGGAACATCAGGTCAAAAAAGCTAAAATGCAATTCATCTGTGTATACTAAGACTAGTCGTCTTGTTACTAGATTGACTTTTAATCGCTTGCGCACCATTTTTTGTTCTAAGAACATATATGTATATGACAGTTTACATGTAATTATCAACCAAATATTGTTTTACTTATTTTGCAATAATTACATTACTTCTGTATTTCATTATAATACATTATTTTGATTGGCTAACAGCAATCTGGCGTCATTCTGAAATCAACATTCATTCCTAAATCAAATGTAACAATCATGATGACACGAAGTTCCACAATAAAGTGCACAGGTAAATAAAAGAAAAACTTGATAGAAATCGTGTTTTCATGATCCTATAAAAAAAAAAATTTAAGTATTGAATACTTCTTTTAAGTATTTAATAGGGTTGAAAAAGCGTTGACCGTGCGTACATTTTTAGAATGAAGTGCGAAAAAAAAGTACGCACGGTCAACGCTTTTACACCCCAATAAAATTACTAAAAGAAGCATTCAATTCTTAATAAAAAAACAAATAAGAAGATGTGGTAACTGTTGCCAATGAAACAAATCTCATATTTATTCAAAATGTTGAAAGCTCATTGAAGGAATTTGTAAATTGAAACAAAAAAGGCTACCAAATTTTTATTGGGTGTCACATTTTTTAGAAGACAATTTCATACAAATATCATTCTTAGTTTGTTTCCTATCTTTGGTGTAAATAAAGGATTATTTTATATATCTTATTTAAATTCCGCATATGGAAAGTCACATTAACATTCTGTTGGTAGTTAGGAGATAACCGTATTGTATTTGAGGTTTTGCGGGGGTAAACCGGTGGTTTTACTGTCGCAAATTGAGTTTATCTGGCGACGCGGAGCGGAGAAGGTAAACGGATATTTGCGACAGTAAAACCACCGGTTTACCCCCGCAAATCCTCAGATACAGTACGGTTATCTCCATTCTAGTGCAATCGTCTTTAGATATAGTTAATATTGGAATTATTTATAGAAGTCATGTGACTTCCATGTGAATCGAAGCGTGATGATAATAACCCTTCATAAAAATATAGTCCCAAGAAGAAAGTTTCTAAAATATTTTCAGACCACAAAATATTTTTAAATAAATAACTTAGTAGTAAACATAGATCAAATATTTTATTTTTCTCAATGAAATATTGTTTGTAAAATAGTAAATAGAGTTCACGGTTCAAACTTGAACAAATAACAAGAAGTAAGATGGCGGTAAACACGGATATTTTGAAGGAGCATCACTTCTAAAATCCGTATAAATCCTTGAAGAAGTCAACCATATTGAGTCGACAATGATCATTGCTGTGGTACATGGTAGTTGAAGATCTAAACAGAGGAATGGTTTATTTCGAACTGTTTGCTGTACGTAGGAACCGACATTCTGGTGTTGATGCTAGTGTTGTTGAGGCACACGTTCTGCAACATGTTCATGTTGTACGGTACAGACGGAGAACATGGTGGTGATTGAAGAGGTGCAGGCAAGGCATTGACAGGGTTTTGAGACATTTCAACAGGGTAAGATGTGGCAGTTTGATTACTTGGCGATTTTCCTTGAAGGATTCCCGAGTATTTTCTCTTTTGGGCTTCAGAGGAGTCGGCATTGTACGAGTCGAGGCTACTCTCACACTTATGCCTTGTAATTTTCATGATTTCCCTGTTGGAAACCCCAGTATGGGACAAGACAGTAACTGTGGTAGCGCGAACACAGTGGTTTGCGTAAATTTTACTGAGTCTTGCTTCGGTAGATATTTGTTTCATCATGTCATTAAGCATTTTTCTACAACAGGCCGTGATGTATACCAAGCAATATCATCCTTGTTTACTTTTGCCCGCGGTTGCTGGAAGAAATGAGTACTGCTTGTACACCTTTTACTCATGTATTTCTGAAATGATTTAATAGGACAGTTGTCATTGCCTGTTGCATACATACGGGGACTTTTTTCAAAGTCATCGTCTGTTTGATCCCTTTTATGATTTTTAGTTCTTTCCGACATTTGAAATTCCACATATTCTATACCGCGACTTTTTAAATTGCAAAAGTGATATCTGAAAATTTACGTTGGTTTTCCCGACCACGCCTTCCAAAGCTTAGCATAATGTCAAACCAAACTTTGCGTTGTAGACTTCTTGGGTTTTCAAGAGACAACACAATTGAATTTCTTAGTTTTTCAAGATCACCTTCTGCGATTGAAGGGTGGTGTTTTGTTCTGTCAAGTCCCTCCCGTTGTAACTTCCTCAACATTGCAGTAAACATTTGGTTAAACGTATATTGCGATTTATCTGCCATAAGAGATTCAGGACGGTTAAAGGGAGGACTTCTTAAATTACGGCTTATGGAAGCACGGATTCCAACAAAAGTGCTTTTTGAGTAAAAGTTCCCATCAGTTGACCTGACTTGAGTGTAAAATTCACGTAAAGAAGTGTTGAGCATTTCTGTACTGAAGTTTTCAAACTTTACATCTTTGTTTCTGTCAGCAAGCCATTCTAAAAAATGGAGATAAAAAGGTTCCGGTAAGCTGTATATTATTCTAATTCAATTTAAGGACTAGTAAAGGATTACACCTTTTATGTAATTTTTAGCTGGAAAAAATTGTTTTAAGTTGCCTTTTTCATGCGATTAGAGTGGAGTTACCTTTAACATGTTTAATGTATTTTTAGCTTGGTCTACATTTATTTTAAGGTTGCAAATTAAAACCGTATTGTATTTGAGGATTTGCGGGGGTAAACCGGTGGTTTTACTGTCGCAAATTGAGTACCTGGCAACAGTTTCCCAGACTTGTTCATTTATTGCATTTATTTTAATGTGTAGCATCAGAATGGAGATAACTGTATTGTTTTTAAGCTTGAACTTCATAAATCTATGTATATGATGCAGTAATAATATGTGATATTTTTCTCATTTTTGGTAACAAATGAAGTCTGAAGATCATATAACTGTCACTCAGTGCTAGGCATCGCTACTGAGAGCATTTTGGTATTGCAGTGAACATTATATGCCAAAAGAAACAATGATGAACCACAACATGATCATGTGAACAGTGAAAGCAAGGAGATGGTGATATTTGAACCTAGTTAAAGATATAGAATATACCGCGACTATCTTTTTGAATTGAAATAGTGTTTTCTGGAAAATTTAAGATGGTTTTCACGACTGTGCCTTCCAAAGCTTAGCATGCTTAGCATTATGTCAAACCAAACTTTGCGTTGCAGACTTCTTGGGTTTTCAAGAGACAACATATTGGAATTTCGTAGTTTCTCAAGATCACCTTCTGTGATTGAAGGAACAGTGAAAGGAAGGAGATGGTGATATTAAGACCTAGTTAAGAATATAGAATATACGGGTACCGCGACTATCTTTTTGAATTGCAAAAGTGTTTTCTGAAAATTTACGTTGGTTTTCACGACCGCGCCTTCAAAAGCTTAATATGAGAAATAGTGTGAAGATTTCAATTGTACAAATAATAATGGTGGATGAATGATCCAAATATAGTGAGCTTTACTGGTGAATAAGAGTTTTTTTAAATGGAGACTGAGTGTGCAGAAATAAGTTTTCCTACTTTGGATATAAACTTCGTCATGTAGTTAACTATGATTCTAATGCAATATTTTTAAAACAATCAATTTCATTGGTCAATATCCATTTCAGGCTTGTGTACATTTCACGTTTTACTAGGTCGCAACCGCATAACAATTTCATACGCGTCGCACTTGTTTTGTTTTGCATAACAGTGGCTTACCTAAATACCTGTACGTTTGACCACACTGACCCAAATGACGACAATAACTCCCAAAATGAAGTATTTCTGTTATTGCCTTTAGTGTTGCCTAACTTTAACTTAGAAACGAGTTTATTAGAAGGGTTGGAAGAAGACGAAACGTCAGAAAACCAAGAAAAACCAACAGTCAGCAAAACAGCAGACAACGCCGACAGATTGTCAACGGCAAATAGCACAGCTGATCAAAATCAGTCTACTAGTTCTATTAACACAAATACCATGGAAGTGGAAAATTTGGTTGCAGCTGATGTTTCATGTAGGTGTCAAACAAATTCAAGCAGACTAAAACCTGCAGAGCTTTCTCCATAAAACCTTATCTCTTCTCTGTTATGCCCCCCCCCTCCTTTCTTTTTATGTTACTCCTCTTTTAAAATTTATGTTTTTAATAAGTGGAATAAACCTTTCCCTATTTATACGTCTCATTTTACTTATGCAAGTCAAAATAAATATATATACACATATAAACTTGCAAATTATCAAAAAAAAAAAAAAAACACTTCATTTTACAACCACACATTTAAAAAAAAAAAAAACTAACTGATGAAGAAACATAATTATTGCATCATAAACTTGGCCCGTGAAAAAAAGGTGTGAGACACAAGAAACACTATTTTCAAGCCTTAAATCAACCTTCCATATAAGAGATACATGTAACTGTATTGTATTTTAAGCTTGGCCTTCGTAAAACGATTCAGGACGGTTAAAGGGAGGACTTCTTAAATTACGGCTTATGGAAGCACGGATTCCAACAAAAGTGCTTTTTGAGTAAAAGTTCCCATCAGTTGACCTGACTTGAGTGTAAAATTCACATAAAGAAGTGTTGAGCATTTCTGTACTGAAGTTTTCAAACTTTACATCTTTGTTTCTATCAGCAAGCCATTCTAAAAATGGAGATAAAAGGTTCCGGTAAGCTGTATATTATTCTAATTCAATTTAAGGACTAGTAAAGGATTACACCTTTTATGTAATTTTAGCTGGAAAAATTGTTTTAAGTTGCCTTTTTCATGCGATTAGAGTGGAGTTACCTTTAACATGTTTAATGTATTTTAGCTTGGTCTACATTTATTTTAAGGTTGCAAATTAAAACCGTATTGTATTTGAGGATTTGCGGGGTAAACCGGTGGTTTTACTGTCGCAAATTGAGTACCTGGCAACAGTTTCCCAGACTTGTTCATTTATTGCATTTATTTTAATGTGTAGCATCAGAATGGAGATAACTGTATTGTTTTTAAGCTTGAACTTCATAAATCTATGTATATGATGCAGTAATAATATGTGATATTTTCTCATTTTGGTAACAAATGAAGTCTGAAGATCATATAACTGTCACTCAGTGCTAGGCATCGCTACTGAGAGCATTTTGGTATTGCAGTGAACATTATATGCCAAAAGAAACACTGATGAACCACAACATGATCATGTGAACAGTGAAAGCAAGGAGATGGTGATATTTGAACCTAGTTAAAGATATAGAATATACCGCGACTATCTTTTGAATTGAAATAGTGTTTTCTGGAAAATTTAAGATGGTTTTCACGACTGTGCCTTCCAAAGCTTAGCATGCTTAGCATTATGTCAAACCAAACTTTGCGTTGCAGACTTCTTGGGTTTCAAGAGACAACATATTGGAATTTCGTAGTTTCTCAAGATCACCTTCTGTGATTGAAGGAACAGTGAAAGGAAGGAGATGGTGATATTAAGACCTAGTTAAGAATATAGAATATACGGGTACCGCGACTATCTTTTGAATTGCAAAAGTGTTTTCTGAAAATTTACGTTGGTTTTCACGACCGCGCCTTCAAAAGCTTAATATGAGAAATAGTGTGAAGATTTCAATTGTACAAATAATAATGGTGGATGAATGATCCAAATATAGTGAGCTTTACTGGTGAATAAGAGTTTTTTTAAATGGAGACTGAGTGTGCAGAAATAAGTTTTCCTACTTTGGATATAAACTTCGTCATGTAGTTAACTATGATTCTAATGCAATATTTTTAAAACAATCAATTTCATTGGTCAATATCCATTTCAGGCTTGTGTAAATTTCACGTTTTACTAGGTCGCAACCGCATAACAATTTCATACGCGTCGCACTTGTTTTGTTTTGCATAACAGTGGCTTACCTAAATACCTGTACGTTTGACCACACTGACCCAAATGACGACAATAACTCCCAAAATGAAGTATTTCTGTTATTGCCTTTAGTGTTGCCTAACTTTAACTTAGAAACGAGTTTATTAGAAGGGTTGGAAGAAGACGAAACGTCAGAAAACCAAGAAAAACCAACAGTCAGCAAAACAGCAGACGACGCCGACAGATTGTCAACGGCAAATAGCACAGCTGATCAAAATCAGTCTACTAGTTCTATTAACACAAATACCATGGAAGTGGAAAATTTGGTTGCAGCTGATGTTTCATGTAGGTGTCAAACAAATTCAAGCAGACTAAAACCTGCAGAGCTTTCTCCATAAAACCTTATCTCTTCTCTGTTATGCCCCCCTCCTTTCTTTTATGTTACTCCTCTTTAAAATTTATGTTTTTAATAAGTGGAATAAACCTTTCCCTATTTATACGTCTCATTTTACTTATGCAAGTCAAAATAAATATATATACACATATAAACTTGCAAATTATCAAAAAAAAAAAAAAAACACTTCATTTTACAACCACACATTTAAAAAACCAAAAAACTAACTGATGAAGAAACATAATTATTGCATCATAAACTTGGCCCGTGAAAAAAGGTGTGAGACACAAGAAACACTATTTTCAAGCCTTAAATCAACCTTCCATATAAGAGATACATGTAACTGTATTGTATTTTAAGCTTGGCCTTCGTAAAACGTAGATTTTACTGTCGCAAATATCCGTTACGCGGAGCTAGGTAAACGGATATTTGCGACAGTAAAATCAAGTTTTACGAAGTTCAAGCTTAAAATACAATTTAGAGATAACTGTATTGTATTTTAAGCTTAGCCTTCGTAAAACTTGATTTTACTGTCGCAAATATCCGTTTACCTAGCTCCGCGTAACGGATATTTTCGGCAGTAAAATCAAGGTTTTACGAAGGCCAAGCTTAAAATACAATACAGACATCTCCATTCAGCATATTGAAATAAATACCATTTAACAAATATTTTTGCGTAAAATGACATAAATGAAAAAGTCTGCGAAACTGTTGCATTGTCTTTAGCAACTAAACAATGTGACGTCATATGTAAACTCACGATGTCAAACATAAAATTCTAGACATATTAATACCTTTCGTACGCTTCAGAATGGTTTCAACGTTGACAAAAAGAACATTTTGAGGCTAAAATTGTGACGGCACAGAGATGTTGGGATGACTAAGAGACGATAAGCTAAAAGTGTAAGCCTTGGAACGGTGCTCTTGTTCATAGCCTACATCTGTTCGAGGGAATTTTAAATGACAATTAAACGTAAACATTCGAAGCGTTTTTTTAATTTTGATTACTATTTAATTTCCCGGGAGGCGCTCTATATAATATTTTTTTTTTCTTTAAGAAGGCAACAATATTCTAACAGAAACCGATTAGTCGAGTATTATTTTGGTTTTCGATACTCGGTACTACCGAGCGATACTCGAGTACTCGAGTACTCGTTGACATCCCTAATATTAACTAATGAAAAAAAATGTATCAATAGCTTCATATTTTGTTTTTACAATAATGATTTAAAACTATTAATGGCTATATATTGTGTTGACTGTCAATGTCTCAAATGTCCGAGTGAATTTACAAATTGTTGATGTCTCAAATAGCTTAGAGTGTTAGAACAGCAGTTGTTTTCATTTTGTCCTTAATGCTCTCATTTTCAATGATCAATAGTTAATTGCTGGCATTTCTCTTTTTAGAATTCATAAAGTTGGGATGATTAGGACCAGTAACACCTTGAAGCTAATAATTATTAGGACTTTAGCTTATCTTAATGGTACATACATTATTCTCATTTGGTACTCCTTACTAATCTATACGAACCCTAAAAATGTAATTAAATGGTAGGAAGGATGGGGGAGGGGGACTTTTTTTCTGTTTTCATTCTAACTTTAATGTTTTTTAAATCGACTCTATGTATACCTATTCATTTCTCGACACCTATGGGCAGTACTAAGAACATAAACAAGTGAACTGTTTCCTGGTCTGCATTCATCACCCGTCTTACGATTTCGAAGTCTACAGAAGTCATTTTGTCACTTTGAGTTTTTTTGTGTTTTTAATATAAAAAAGAAGATGTGGTATGATTGCCAATGAGACAACTCTACTATAGGTCACCGTACGGCTGTCAACAATGAGCAAAGCCCATACCACATAGTCAGCTATAAAAGGCCCCGAAATGACGATGTAAAACAATTGAAATGAGAAAATTAACGGCCTAACTTATGTACAAAAAATGAATGGAATACAAATATGTAACACATAAACAAACGACAACCACTGAATTACGGGCTCCTGACTTGGGACAGGCACATACATACAGAATGTGGCGGGATCAAACATGTTAGCGGGATCCCAACCCTCCCCCTAACCTGGGACAGTGGTGTAACATGCGGTACAACATAAGAACGAACTATACAAATCAGTTGAAAAAGGCTTAACTCATCAGATGGATAAAAATACAAATATTACAAATACAAGTGGAAGTGGCCAGGTACTTGTACATCCCAACAACAAAAAGACACTAAGTACAGATCTGAGAAGACCCGCAGTTACTGACAGCTAGTTCAAAGCCACTAACAACTAATAAAAAAATCATGCATCTAAGACTAAATTATCAATCAGTACACATCCAACATCCGATGAATTTAGTGTAAAGACGTCATAAACAGTCAGAGAAAACCATGACCTTGTGCAATGCCAAGATACAGGTATCGACAGATTGTAGATCCATGAATCTGTATATGTATATAACAATAATATTTAGTTTCTTTTAATTTACTGATAAAAAATCAATATTAAAACCAATAAAACAACATTCAATGATCTAATTACAGTGTTGTATTGGTAACCTTTTAGAATAAGTTTATTTAAAGGATCGATAAGTTTACCAGGAAAAGCCTGTTCATAGGAATAACCGTTCAGTCCATCAGTTTAGACATACAGGAAAAATATCTTTATAATCAAATGAATGCATTTGTAAAATATATATTGGTATTAAGTCTCAAAACAGATCTGGGCTGAATTATATAGAAGAAACAACATTTCTCAGAATCTAACTCATAAACACTAACAGTGTTGGCAGTATTGAATTAAATTTCTTGAATGATGCTAAAATCAATACTACACGGAAGTGGTATAAAGACAAATTACAAAATGCTTTTAACTGTACGTCTTGGGTATCAGACATTCACAGATTTAGTTGACAAGTTGAGGAAATAAGTCTATTTGTAAAGAATGTGTGAAGAACATATCAGATGCAGTACAATTGTTTAGTCGTTGCGAACAATCTTGGTACTACTTAGCGTTACACGTTCCTAAAAAAAGGCAATTTCGACGATTTCAAAGAACGATTTAAGCGTTCAAGCTTATAACTGCTGAGGTCAATTTACTGTTGTGAATTTGGTGACCGTTTTCGGTTTGTCTGAAAATGCATAGTTTTATAAATAAAACTCAAAGTGGTCGTATACATATTTTTTTGATGAAAATTCATTTACATGAGTTGTCAGTCTTTCCAGGTCATAATTGATAATCTTCCTTTTGGCAGCAGTTCGCAATAATGAATCATAGATTAATTTCCAAATTTACACAGATCTATTTTTAATATAAATTAGATTTTGAATTTATATTCGCTTTTTGTGCATTTATACATACTCCTTGTGTTGCATTTCTTTCCTTTTCAGTTTCCTTTCTATATCTTATCATTTCCCGATGTATTTTTTGTCACAAAATATCTAGGTAGTTAAACATTTGGGATTCATGTTTTTCTCAATTCCGTTTTTTTTGTGGCATTATGCTTATCCTTTGTTTGTTATAATTGCCATCTATTGTTTTTTTTTTCTATTTTTTTCTAATAACAAAAAATTTATACATGTTGCTTTTGACGATTTAAAACTTAGATAGACAACATGCCTTAAATGAAACAACTATGCTAAAAAATAAAACCTAAGTTCCCGATAGTTTTAAAAAAAATCTCATTTGATCAACATTTGAATTTAAACTTAAACTTTTCTTTTCTCATACATTGGTTATATTATAACTTATATTTTTATTTTCATTCGATTTAAACTGGAAACAAATAATTGTGATATAAAAACAATCCATTTCATATCCATTACAATCCTTTCATTGACTCACGTCTCAGGCATTACAACTATAGGGCGTGCTGGGTCAGCTCCACTTTACCCGCTATCTACGATGATGATTTACTGATAGATGGATCAACGAAACACTACTTTCGATGACAGAAACCAATCCAACGCTGTACAGTACGTTTATAAACTTGTTGTTTTGCGTAATACCTGCCTTAGCATATGGCCCGCAACACTCATTATGGGGGACATATCATGCCGACTGACGTCCAAGGGTCTGTATCGTAGGTGTTGGATAATGGACCGCCATTTCACTGTTTTACGACTTTGGTCCTGATAATGCTTCTTGTCATCGTTATTACTATGTAAGAGACTCGTCGACCAGTACTCCGTCATCGTGGTTAGTGGGCTGCCAAGATGACCAACTTGTCCCTGAAAGCAGCCGTTGTGAAGTAAGTAGCCTGCAACCAAACTACAATAGTCAAAAACCAAACCAATCCAAGCAAACCAAAATGGCCGCCTTCTTCCAGCTTGACAACAACAAAAACATTTAAATGCTCCCAAACGCCTCCGGGCACCGAGCTGACCGTAAGAGGGCTGTAAAGCCAGTCAAGGTCGTTAAACACTTCTATCATCATCATCATGATATAAAATTAAAAACCCGAGCATGACATCAATTACGTTTTGCGAACGTTGTGATAAAACGGCTATACTTTTTGAAACAATCTAAAAACCTTGTTCCCTAAAGAAAAATGTTAAACACTTCATTGTTTAAAAAAAGAAACCAGAAAAACTTTTACCGCCAAATTTTATTTTCTATGATCTAATTATGCTTATTTGATAAACAGCCGGTTAAAACCTCAATTGTAAAGAAAATACAGCGTTTTTTCGTTGTGACAAGATGGCTGTTCTTTTTGAAGTCATTGCAATAGAAACTATACGCATGGTTTCCGGCAAAAAAAATAGCATGAACCAGGAGTAAAGTAAATAAACTTTTAAAATATCATAAATATTTTTCCTCTTAGCTTTTCCAATTTCACGGTATAAATGCGCAAACCCGATATATGCTTACTTCCATATGCTTGGACATTTTTCAGACCGTTTTCAAAAATAACATTTTCCGGTTTACGGTTTCAGTGATATTGATTTTGCTTTAACACGCGAATAACTATAACAATAGCAATACTCTTGTGAAGTTTAACAATGATCGGAGAAAATACCCTAGGAAAGAAACGGCACTCCGATCTTTTGCACACAACATGTAACGTTGAACATTACGTTTTCGCGTAAAAATGGATTAATTATGTGTTATAATTCTTGGTATTTTAAATTTTGGTACTTTTTTTTCTATATTTTTAAGTCTTATGTAATGAATTCAACCAGAAATCACTATATTTTTTATCAAACTGACCAGTCTACGTATTTATTTTTATGCTAATCTATAGCAAAATGGAATTCGTACCAACATCATGCACAACGTCTTACAGAACATGGGCTTTTTTATTCTCAAATTGGCATTTCAAGAACTTGATGTTCAATATGTTTGATAAATATTCTCTTTATCCCTTATACTTCTTTATAAGAATTGAACAACTGTAGCATTAGCCTGTCAGCACTCAGGTTGTGAGTTCCAATCCCGAACGTTGCAGCACGCTCGACTCAAATCTTAACTGACTAGGATTGTCAGTGTTCCTACCGAAGGTCGGTGGTTCTCTCCGGATTCCTCCACCAATAATAACTGACCGCCATGAAATAGCATAATAGTATAATAGTGCTGAAAATAGCGTTAAACACTTATCAATCAATCAAAAACTATATATAAGAAAATAAAGGGATGTATTATGTTTGCCAATAAGACAATTAGACACCATGCCTATTTTACTTTACTTTTTTCAAGGTACAATGTGTGCTACATCAAAAAGATTCCGTCGTGATATTGATGAAGTATCTGCCACTGGACGTTAGCAGCTAATTCGCCCATACATCAATGTGTACAACTGTGTACAAGTTTATTTTGTAAATTTATCCTCTTTGTCCCGTCGTTATGTAAAGATTAGAATAAAACCTTCTAAAAGCAATCCAATTAATCAAATGAAGTTTGGTCGCAATAAACTCTATGATGAATATTATCTATATGTTTTGCAGGAGATTATAATAAAGAAATTATATAGTTATATATGAACACTGGGGTTCATAAGATAAAACGTTTTGTCACTAATTACACTTTTTTTAAATAGGAAAATTAAGTCAAATAAAAATCTTACCCCAAAAAAATCAACGATGTGACAGAACTTTTATGTCTTTAATGTTTTATGTGTTATGACTTTGCATTTAATATAATATTACAGTTAAGCAATCATAACTCACATCCGAACAAACGATTGTGCTTCATATAAGGGTCTGCATGGATAGGGTTAACAGAATAAAGAACAATGTCAAACTCTACAGAAAAATGGGTTTAAAATAGAATAGAGAAAAATAGGCTGAACAAGATAAACAGAGAATATTGGTGTTCTGAAATATAAATTAAGAATAGAGAATAAGGGTAAAAATTAATCAGAAACATATTGTTAAAATTGTTAAAGAATAAAGAAACCCCATCCAGATCCTCACAAACTACATGTTATTCTTTTTGATTAGTCAAAGAGATGTTAATCCATCTGCATATTTATTTTCAGAAGTATTTGTTTAAGACTGCTGCAAACTCTTTTAACTCGATAGGATTTTAAAAATAGATCATTTGTTTAAAAACGCTTATGAGTTGCATGCTCTCAACATCTGACCCAAGATCCTAAAATGCAAAAAGGACTAGACTGGTTCGCTGACTATTATCTGCTGACTTCAGACTCAGAGAGAAATAAGAATATGTGGTCTGTGTGTCAATGAGACAATTCTCCATCCAAGTCACAATGTGTAAAAAGTAAACAATTATAGGTCAAAGTACGGTATTCAACAAGGAGCCGTGGCTTACACCGAACAGCAACCTATAAAGAGTTCTAAAATTACTAGTGTAAAAACAATGAAAACCAACAGTTTAATCTATATAAAAAACGAGAAACAATAAACACTTAGGAACCACCTCACCAAACGACAACCACTGAACAACAGTACTCATTGACTTTTAGAACAAGGTTTCAATGTGCTGATAACAATAAAACGTATTTAGTTTTGGTTAATTATTTTTCTCTTCCCCCCTTTTTTTTTTCCGTTTCCTTTTTTAAATTTATCAGAATAGTTTCAAAAAAGATATATGGAATAGAAATTTATTTTAAACAAACTACATTTTACATTTATGGTCGGATCTGAATCATTGAAATTTATTTCTGAACTCCCGTTTGTCAACTAATTTACTTTCAGTTTGACTACAAAAAGGAGTTATTTATATCTTACATACAGTTCATTGTAGTTCGTTTCAAACATTTAAATCAATTAAAATCAATAATGACCTATTTCCATACAGTAGTGTATATTTATTGACATGTATATATAATAAACTACACTTCCCGTAATGGCGGATGATACGTTAGGACGTGAAGGAAAACAAGAGGTTGGTAAATCGCCTAAACCACTTCGGTGTAGATTTCATGAAACAGAAGTATACCAGATCTTCTGCAAAGATTGTAAGGACTTCATGTGTTTTCAATGCATTGGTCAGATACACCAAAAACACGAACTAAGTCAAGTGCAAGATGCCGATGAAGCTATACGAATAGAAATGTGTGGCTTGTTGTTGGAGAACAAATATGCAGAACATCTCAATTCACTGAGTGACAAGGTATTGGATAAAGGGAAAGAACTTGTACAAGACGAGCAAAGTCTTAAACGTGAAATAAGAACAAGTGTAGACAAAATGAAGCAAAACATTGATCGTGCGGAGAAACGTCTTTTGTCAGTGCTACGTAATGCAATCGAAAGCTATCAAATATCTCTACAAGAACAAAAAACAAACATCAATAATTTACAAACTGAAATCGCTATTTTAGAAGTTGATAAGCTTCCCGAGTACAACCTGAACAATATTATCAATATTATATCTGAAATGAAGGTATGCTCCGCCACGTGTGACAAAATTATAAATCATCCAAAACCGAGCTTTAAACCAAATATGGAGTTTTCAATTGGAAATCTGTTCCTTTCAGATGAAAATCTTGAAGGTGATGTATCGGCATTGCCCTCATGTTCTGACATATCAATTCAAACAGATTTGTCTGAGGATTCAGACATTGAATGGTTTGATGCTGAAGACATGAAGGAAGATGATTTAATAGAAAGCTCGTCTGATGAAGTAACAGATCAAATAGATGAATTTCCGATTAATTTCCAATTAAAACAGGATATAAAGCTTGTTAAAAAATAGTTCCCATTTCTGAAAAGGATGCTTGGATCATTTCAAACCGGAAGTTGCTTAAAATTGTCGACCATTCCTTGCAAGAAGATGTGTACGCAGAGAATGTTGATGATATTGTTGATTTAAAAGATGGATGTGTTTTGATTCTTCGTTCTGATGACTCCTTTATCATGAAACTCCTTCCAAATAGACGACTTGTAAGATTTGCAGACGTTGGTATCATGTATACATATCCAAGTTATAATCCATATTGTATTTGCTTAAAAGATGATATAATAGTAACATATAATTGGTCTACTACAGGAAATAAAACACATGGATATACTAGCAGGAACCATATCATATGGATGAATACAGATGGAATAGTAACTGAGCGCTCCTTATTTTCTAAAAGTGTTTGGAAGCAGCCATGTTCCGTACAAAACTTAGAATCAGGTGTGTGTGTCTTATATCGTGCTGACTATGAATCTAACTTGTGTTCTATAGAGCTGTTAGAGGCAAAATCTGATAAATGTAATATACTTTATTGTTTTAAAGGGATATTTGGGTTAACTCCACATAGAAACTTTGAATGCAAAGGAATAGGCGTCGATAAAGCTGGCAATATAATAGTATCAGACTATCGTCATCACAGCGTGTATATACTTGACAAAGAGTTGAAGTACAAGAAAACATTATTCGATGCAAGAAATGGACTGGACAAGCCAGCGGCCATCTGTGTTTTCAATAACCATCTGTGGGTTGCCGACGAAAATCAAATATTTATTTTCAATTATGACTGTTCACGTTAATGCAATACTTAGAACGAAACGTACAGTGAATGCATATGTACAATGTATGTCTTTCATTTTATATCTAAATGGTTCATAAATTATATATAATAGTTGTTCAATTACATACAGAATCATTCTCCTTTATTCTGAATATGTATACAAGGAAGGTTACTATACATTGACTGAAACGGCAATTATTTTTTATAATTTTCAAAGATCATTACATAAGCAATTATTTCTTCTTTTTTGTCAAAAAGCCAATCATATTCGTATATTCATATATTATATATATATATTATAGACATGAAGACTTTGTTGACAAAATAAAAGGTAAAATGAAATGATATACCGAGCTCCAAGGAAAACTTGAAAGGGAAAATCCTTTCTGTAATTATATGGCAATTGACCCTTTTTCGAACCCATTGCATACACAAATTTAATCAACGTGTGGTTGCCGGTGGTTTCAGAAGATGTTTGGATGAGTTTATGGGTTATAACCTGTATCAGCTCACTGTATGAACTAAATTTGCGAACAGGTTTAATCAAATTAACAACTTTGTGGAATGTGGACGGCACTCGAATGGAATTTTCGTTTAACAAAAAATAAAAAATCTATTTTTTAATCATTACAGAAACAGATTCTTACATAGTTACTCGTAGATTATCGGCTTTATCCAATCAATCTCGATAGTTAAATTGTCAATTTAAAGTCCGAGCCTTGGATAAGGCTCTATAAAATTGATAATTTGACTATCTCGATTGGATAAATCCGATAATCCACTGATAACAATGTAATCTATTTTTATCAAATTATAAAAGTAAAAGCTCAAACACATGCATCGAACGAATGGAACAACTGACATATTCCGCACTTGGTACAGGCATTTCCTTATGTAAAAAATGATGGATTAACCCTATTATTTAAAGAACCCTATTATATAAACCTAGTTAAACCTCTCACTTGTATGAACGTCGCATCGAATTCTATGATATTGAACAAAATAAACAGACAGAATATGTACAAATATAAAAAATGCAATTAATCCATAATTTCAGTGATAAAATTTAACCAACAGTATAAATAGCGAGATTGCCTTAAATATATCAATAGGTTTAATTTTATTAGAACTTCTGTAAACATTTCAACACCCTGTACAAGATTGGCCTAAGCTAGCGAAATTTTTACAGTCCATTAAATCTGATGCTCACAAACTTTTAAAAATTTGTATTCTCATATTCTTAATCGTTTACCAAGCTCTAACTTCTTGTTCACGTTTTATTGGAATTGAAAAAGAAAATCATTGTCAATGAGACAACAAACGAATGCAAAAAAAGACAAACGATATTGTGGTCAACATACATTGTTTTTCTAAACTAGACAGGTGTCTGTTTTTTACGTATTTAGAAAATAAACATTCAATTTTGTGTCTATGGAAGGAACTATCCTGATTTTTGGTTACGAATGTGCCACTTAAAATAATCCTAATGTATTAATAGGAAAATGGATTCAGGTGACCAATACATGTTTCTCGTTACAAATGTATTTGCTAATATATTTATCTCCTTTTTTGAATAATGGGAAAACGTAAAAACCTATTTTGTGTTATTAAACATCCGAACTTGATGACAATTTAGCATAATATCTTTCAAGATTTCTCCTCATAGATCTTGACGCCAATATAAATTTTTATTACATATAATTGGCTTCGAATAAAAAGAAAAATTAGACATCTAACCACTTTTCACTACAACCAAAAACATATCCATAATGTACGAACCTGATCAGGCTTAATACGTTTATGTTATTGTTGTTTTGATCTTGTATCTGACTATGAATATTCAATACATGTTTTTCATGTTTCCATTTTAATTCATGTTGCCCAATATAAAAAGAAGATGTCGTATGATTGACAAAGAGAAAACTTTCTGCAGGACAACACATGACGTAAAATTTAGCAACTATGTGTCACCGCATTGCTTCAACCTTGAGCAATACCATTTTGCATAGAAAAAAAAAAAAAAAAGGCCACGACATGAAGTCAGCATTTCTTTTTTCTTTTCCAAAATATTATTTTCCTATTCCATTTCTTAGTCCAAAAAGACTTAAGTTTGTGAATAAAACAGTAGTGTCGACGCCATATCTACTACTTCTCCCAACTGTATGGAGACATATGCCATATAAAGAAAATTACTTTCATTTCCCTACGATCTCTTTATTTATTATTGGAATTACTATAAAGAGTTTGAATCCTTATAGTTAAGCAGTTAGGTCAGGCTATGGCAGATTTATTGCCGTTAAATGAAATAACCTTTGCTATAGAAATCGATTTTGTGACACTCAAAAGACAGATTGGTTTTTGTTGTCTAGCAGCATAGAGGAATCTTAAGAATGAGATGCATTTAGATTCAGTGTCGTACCAAATTGAGTTATAAAACAAGTGTAGTGAGTCACAACAACTGTTTTTAGCTTTTGGTGAATTCTCCTCTGTCAATTTATGTTATCAAATTTATCTATAATTTGTCATAGATAATGATATAATTTTAGAGATACGCTGCAACAACCGCTTTCGTTAGAATGTCGTTATATCTTCATAAAAATATTTTCTTTGATGATATATATATCTAATAATATAAAAGGGGAAAAATTGTTTCATTATATTTAACATGTTTAATAGCATTTTGCTGTTTTTGTAGAATATATTTTCTTTTATTGACGAATGTGTTTGTTGTTTAACTTCGATATTTCATATTCAATTTGGTGGTATAATTCATTGTTTTTGTTCAAGTGTTTTTGAGTTTATTTCAAACGTTTAATTTGCAAAAATAATTTTGACATCTATAAATATATCTGTAAGTACCCATTTTTTTTTTTTTTTTGGTCTCGTGGAATTATGCAGTAAGTGTGTTCGTTTCGTAATAGGACTCAGTCCCTAGTCGGGTCAGACGAACGGCTTTTGAACTGGGTTCCGCAACTTTTCCACATAACATGCAGAATTTAAGAATAACTTTACATACATGTATATATTAAATGTTGATGCTGGTTATTACTATGGAACAAATTGATGTGTTTTCAATATTTGGATAGTCCAAAATGGCCGCCGTTGTCATGGAAACTGGGGGCAAGTTTTACATTGACCCTATGGAAAATGCATGAAATCAGCATTTTCTAAAATATTTCACCAAAGTCAATGAAACTGTATTGATATATAACATGACATATGGCAATGAGATGTCTGCTTCTAGAATTTGGAATTATCCACTGTAACCATGGAAACAGCAAAATTTCCAAAATTTCCAAAAATCAAAATGCTGCAAACTGGATGAAACTTTACAGAAATGGTGATGCATGGGCAGAGTTGCATTTTGAAGTTGGAATTTTCAAAATGGCCGCCGTAACCATGGAAACAGCAAAAATGTCCAAAATTTCAAAATGCTCCAACCTTAATGAAACTTTACAAAATGATAATTTGCATGTGTAGATGCACTCTTTGACTTTTCTAACTGGATGCCACTCGGCTGCCAATGGGGAAAGGTGCCATTCGCTTTTGCTTGCAATGGCAAATCTAGTTATTATGTCACCGATCGACAATGTCGGGTGACATATTGCTCCTCCGTTTCTTTTTATTATTATTATGGCACCCTCAACGGAGTTGGGTGACATATTGTTATTCTACGTTTCTTTTTTTCTTATTATTATGACACCCGATCGACAATGTCGGGTGACATATTACTTTTCCTCGTTTCTTTTTATTAAGTCGCCAAAACGGGTTTTGGGGACTTTATGTTTCCCGTTTCTTATTATTATTATTAAGTCGCCAAAACGGGTTTTGGAGACTTTATGTTTTGTCCGTTTCTTATTATTATTATTAAGTCGCCAAAACGGAGTTTTGGAGACTTTATTTTGTCCGTTTCTTATTATCATTATTATTATTATTATTATAAGTCGCCAAAACGGAGTTTTGGAGACTTTATATTTGTCCGTTTCTTATTATTATTCTTCTTAACCCTAATTTGTCCGACCATTTTCTTCCAAGCCTTAAATGATGGAAACTTTATATTTGGTATGATGTTGTTTATTAATTTTATCTTTTGACTTTCGATTCGTCTCTTAATTTGTTATTTATTTCTTTTTCTAAATTAGGTTTGCTAACGGGATTGCATGTACATGGTCTATGAATATTTAAATGATTGTTTTCATGGAGTATTGTAATATACGGCATGCCATGGTTGCAATGTTTATTTCTTGAATATTGTTTCCATTCAGCTATGAGACCGACTTTAGTTTTAATAAAAAAAAAATCAACATAGTATGTTTCACTAGCTGCTATAATTTCTGCTTCCGTAGCCCAGGATGAGGAGTTTGTTTTTGAAATGTTATTTATATGGATATCGAAATCACCGTCAATAAATTTCGTGTAAAAGTTTTTGTTTGTTGAAAAATATTGTCAAAATTTGATAACGTATTTCTTCATGTCTTCTTGGGTGTCGAATAAATATTTTGAGATGCATCTAAAAAAGCAGTTCCCGTCTTTCATTATGTCGATATTCCGCTCTTTTATCGGGTTTGTTCTAGTTTGATTATTTATCGTTGTTCTTTTGTCGTTGTGTAATTCTTCGCTTCGAGTATTTATTGCTGAGATTTTCTTGTTCTTTATTCTTTTAATTTTGTCTTCTATTTTATGCAGTTCATTCTCATGATTCTGTTGAATTTCTTGTAAGATATCAATTCCTAAAATGTTTATTGTGTATTTGTGTTAAATTGTTATCAACTTCTTGAAGTTGTGAAGCACATACCTTTATACTTTCTTTGATTAACTGATATGAAGAGTCCTCTAAGATATTATTCACATTTTCTTGATGACTGGCGTCCACTTTACCTAAGTTTAATGTCCATTTTAAATTAAATCCTTTTGGTATAATTTTAAGTCTATCACATGTTTCCAAAAATGAAAGGTGACCTCCGTAGCGGCATTTCTTTTCTCTTCACTTAAACAGTCTTCTACTCCAACTTTCTATGTTTCCAACAGATTGCAATTGTGTGTATTCCATGCTGTTTGCTGTTTATATATAAAGTCTCTTATTGAATGTATAATAAAAACTATAACACAATTTTCCATACGTTTCTGCCATTACGGCCTTCTTCATTCAAGAAACCTTTTGGATAAAAAATTGAAAACTTTAGAACCTGATGGACTCAACACTATGCAGTTGGAAAGCAGGTCACGGTTTGACAGTAAATAGCAACAATAGAGTCACGTGACCGTGAAAATTCAGTAAAACTACGGATGAGACAAACCTCATTTTTACTCACTACAATACCACTGTCATGATAAAAACTTATTGATCAAAATAATCTTGAATATACATAGTTTTAACTCATTCAAAACTTACACATCAACTCAAAGTCCTTTTTTCTTCATTTTATCTTCAGACTTGAAGTTTGTGTGAAAATTGTCAAGTCTCTGATCGAAATTTTTTTTCGAGGAAACTAAAAATGATGGGCTGAAGCGGTGGTTTTTTTGCCGATTTGTGCAAGTGGTTATCTCCCCTTGATATCACATGTCAAAAATAAAAACCCAGCAAAATGAACAAAAAGGAGTATACTTAAAAAAATCAAGAAGAAAATAAATGAAATTCGATTTACAACTATGTTATTATAATATTAAGAAGAGAAACTTCCCTCCTTTTCAGAGAAGGATTAGAGGTAAAAATTAAAAGACAAAAAACTGGTAAAAATTAAGAAATGTCACCTAGAAATATACTTGAATTGATGTAAATTAGCTCCGGCTGATGAAATTTTCTTTGTAATTTTTAAAATGGGATATGGGATCACTCCTAGTAGAATTTTTTTTTAAATATTATACTTCTAACAATGTTTAATGCAATAAAACATGCTTTATACAATATAAATAAGCTTTCTGAAATAAAAATAATAAATAGTACTGATCATTGATACATATATTTTATATTCTAAAAAGTGGGACCGAGAGTCACAATAGTTTCTTCAAAGTAAAAAAGCCTTTTAACTCAAGCCTATGTTTCTTAGTTGAACAGTACAGTACTGCCTAGAAAATATCCTGAAGTAGAGACAGAAAAAGGATAAGTTTACCAAAATATTGACAGAAATTCTGTAAACAATAATACTTAAAATCATAGTGACATAATTTTGAATTCTAAAATCATTATTATTGTAAATTCAATTATTAGATTAGCTAGCACAGCTAGTAGCCCTGCCAAATTACCAGGGTATTTTATAGATTATGAAAGTAAACTTTTGAAAAAAAAACCAAAATGGGGCTTCTTCTCTTCAGGTTGCTGTATCAGCTGGTATAAATATTTCGGAACAAAGTATTGTTTATTTTACCTTAATAATTGGATATTTGTATCACAAATGAAAGTTGGTGGGACAAATATTGCGCCTTTACACAATGATCAATGGATTGTTAAATTTGACAAGAATTTGCCATTTGAATAAATTCAATTTTGTAAGAAAACATCTCTAACTTATGAATTAAATTTCTTGTTTGACTTGATAAGCTAGGTTTTGCATTTATTACTGTAGCTTATTTAATAAAGAGATAATCAAATAAGCAAGGTTTCTAACTTATAAGTATAATTAACTACCCTTTATTTCCTTTTTCATATGCTTTTTTCCTCCAGAAATTTTCATTACAAGACATTTTCTATTGCTATTTTTTGTGTTTTTGTCCATCCATAGGCTATCATTAAATTATCAGATTTGTTTCCAGTATGAATGCAATTTTTTTCTAAGACGTACAGTTTCAAACGCAATAAAGATGATCTTTGGTTCACTTTTCCAATGTGTAAACTTTCACTATGGACATGACCCTGACCTGAACTTTTATTTGCTATTTCTTTACCCTGTCCGTTCTAAAAATTATCAGCCATCTTTTTTGTTCGCCAAAAACATCAATTTAGATAACTTGACGTTTGCGTATCCAAATACGGAAAAGGACGGGAAAAATCTTAAATGAACCTGGTAACCTATTTCAAATTTCTACACAATTATGAAGCCATAATTTTTTACTCTAATACGACAATTTTAGTGACCACCAGTCATGCCAATTTGTAGCTGGTTTTGGCTGCGTTTCTAGTTAAAACAGTGAATGTCCATCTTATTTTCATTGTACCTGTTTCCAAAGTACTCTAAAATACTGATTTTATTAGAGATATGAATGAAATTGTGATTAAAGGCTGTTGTTTTTCACAATTCCATACGATACCTCCATTTCAAAGTAACTAAAACCCTTCTTGATCTCCTACACAAATTGACGGTGACATTGTTTTCTTTTTTTCAACATACGTCATATAACGTTAACAAAATATGTGTCAGGGTCATGTGCATTGTGCAAATTTACACATTAGAAAAGTGAAACTTGAGTTTGAAGCTGTACGTCTTTGAATATTTCATTCATACTGGAAACAAATCTGACAAATTAATGATAGCCTTTGGATGGACAAAAACACAAAAAAATAGCAAGAGAAAATGACTTGCAATGAAAATTTCTGGAGAGAAAACATATCATATGAAAAAGGAAATGAAGGTCAGTTAATTATATTTATAATTTCAATATAAGTTAAAACCCTTGGTTATATGGTTATCTCTTTACTAAATAAGCTACAGTAAAGTGCAAAAACTGCTTATAAAGTCAAACAAGAAATTGAATTCATAAAAATTTTTCTTACATAATTGAACTTATTCCAATGGCACACTATTCCTGTCAAATTTAACAATCCATTGATCATTAGGTAAAAGGCACAATATATGTCCCAACAACTTTCATTTGTGATATAAATATCCAATTTTAAGGTAAAATATACAATAGGGCCTACTTTTTTTTGCAAATATATATACCAGCTAATACAGCAATCTGAAGAGTAGAAGCCTCATTTTGCTTTTCAAAGTTTACTTTCATAATCTAGAAAATACCCTGAAAAATTTGTTAAAGGCTACTAGCTGTGCTAGCTAATCTACATGTAATAACTGAATTTTACAATAATAATGATTTTAAAATTCAAAATTATGTCACTATAAATAATTTTAAGTATTATTTTTACAGAATTTCTGTCAATATTTTTGGTAAACTTATCCTTTTCTGTAGGATATTTTCTAGGCAGTACAGTACTGTTCAGCAAAGAAACATAATGTTGAGCTAAAGGCTATATTACTTTGAAAAATTATTTTTCTCTTGGTACCACTGTTTTATAGAATATAAAATTTAAATATCAGTATTATTTATTATTTTATTTCAGAAAATTATTTAAATTGTGTAAAGTATGTTTTATTGCATTAAACATTGTTAGAAGTATTTAAAAAAATCTCCTTAGAGTGGTCCCATAACCCATTATAAAATTACAAAGTAAATTTCATCAGCCAGAGCTAATTTATAGCAATATTAAGCTAGGTTTCTGAATTTTTACCATTTTTTTGTCTTTAATTTTTTTACTCTAATCCTTCTCTGAAAGTAGGGAAGTATCTCTTCTCAATATTATAATAACATACTGGTAAATCGAATTTCATTTATTTTCTTCTTAATTTGTGTAAAGTTAACTCCTTTTTATTCATTTTGCTGGTTTTTTATTTTTGACAAGTGATATCAAGGGGAGATAACCATTTGCACAAATCGGCAGAAAAACACCGCTTCGTGTTGAAAATAACTTGACGTTTGCGTATCCAAAACTCTACTGCTTAGATATTCATATCGAGTGTTTTTCTTAGTGAGATGATTCATCAAATTTAAATTCAGCCCATCATTTTTAGTTTCCTCGAAAATATTTAGATATTTCGATCAGGAAACTTGACAATTGTCATACAAACTTCAAGTTTGAAGATAAAATGAAGAATGAAGGACTTTGAGATGATGTGTAAGTTTTGACGAGATAAAACTATGTATATTCAAGATTATTTTGATCAATAAGATTTTATCATGACAGTTGTACTTCAGTGAGTAAAAATGAGGTTTGTCTCACCCGTAGTTTTGCTGAATTATCACGGTCACGTGACGCCTATTGTTGCTGATAGATTTGGGGTCAAACCGTGACCTGCTTTCCAACTGTGAAGAAGGCCGTAATGGCAGAAACGTATGGAAAATTTAAAAAATTCTTTCATGCCATACTTTATGCTCATTTTAACATGGGTAGGCATTATATTTGTCAATATCTTTATACCGAGCGTTAGCGATTAATGCTACCCATGTTAAAATTAGCATAAAGCATGGTATGATAGAATTATTTCGATTCTGATAGGAAAAATTAGATCTTTGTACTTCGAATCGGACCTATAATACACGTTCGAAAGGCAGCCATTCTGATTTGATGAACCAAAAACTTTATAGAAAATCAACAGTTCCACGATAAAAAAAATAACATATATATGTAAACTTACTTTTAGAATGATTTTAATTAATTTCCTAGCGAGCAACACCAACAAAAAGATCCATTTCGATCTCCGGCGTTGTTCAAAATACAACTGACGTTGCAATTTCAATTGTGACATCAATCACGTGCAGCCCATATTTTATTGTAATTAGAGCATGGCTTTGTTTCCAAAGCGAAAGAAGAACGTCATATTAGAATGTGTTATAGTTCTTATATTTATATATATAGAAGTCTATAAAAAGGACCAACCAGCAAATTTACTATGTACCGGATCGTCTAGAATAGACGATACTGTGCAGATAAGGAAAAAATTATATCAGTCTAAAAATTTGCACAACGATACTAATATAAGATGGTATTATACGAAGATGTTGTTATTAAATCGTGTTGACAAATATTTCGGCTTAACAAATAGCCTTCGTCGGTGTCAATTGTGCAAATTTTTAGACTTATATATAAATAATAAGTACGTCTAAACCAGTGACAACTCTACGACAGATTTTATCCATCGGATCACCAGTGATGGTGATACAAGGCTGAAAACACATTCTGTATACATAATTCGTCTAAATAACAGCCCAACAATGTTAGATCTGTAAATTTGCGGAAGCAAATTTTTTGTTCTTCCCTGGCCGGGACTCGAACTCATGCTTCAGAGTTATAATGGCACTAAATCGCCTTGCACTATGCCCGACGCGCTAGACCACTCGACCACCTAGGCTCGACAAAAATCAAGCTTTCGGTGGCCGGGTGTTACCTTTCCTCGTCAGTTTTTATCTCGCGTCGTAACACAGTACATGATATATAAGGCATGAAGATGGAATATTATAGATCAGCTGAATTATCTATCGTAGAGGATCTTACAAATTAATGTAGGATGCAGATATTATAAGTACGTCTGAACCAGTGACAACTCTACGACAGATGTTATCCATCGGATCACCAGTGATGGTGAAACAAGGTTGAAAACACAAACTGTATACATAATTCGTCTATATAACAGCCCAATAATGTTAGATCTGTAAATTTGCGGAAGCAATTTTTTTGTTCTTCCCTGGCCGCGATTCGAACTCATGCTACAGAGATATCGTGGCACCAAATCGCCTTGTACTATGATATATATATATATATATGGATCTGTCGTCGAGTTGTCACTTGTTTAGACGTACTTATCATATAATTATTTCTGTGACTGCATCTTACGATCCTTTACGATAGATAATTTAACTAATCTGCAATCAATTCCATCTTCATGCCTAATATATCATGTACTGTGTTACAACTCTAGATTCTACTGACGAAGAAAGGTAACACTAGGCCAGCGAAAGCTGAATTTTTAGTTTAGTCTAGGTGGCCGAGTGGTCTAGAGCGATGGACACAGTGCAGGCGATATTGACTCGATATCCCAATAGCATGAGTTCGAATCCCGGCGAAGGAAGAACAAAATTTTCTTCCGCAAATTTGCAGATTTAACATTGTTGTGCTGTTATTTACAGTATTATTATAGATTAAACACATTTTTCTAGAGGTTATTGATGTGTAAACTGGGGCAGTTAACTCACAAACTTTCGGACTTTTATGCAAAGTTTGTGAGTCAGCGACCCAGTTTACACATCAATAACCTCTAGAAAAAATGTGTTTAATCCTTAAAATTCTTAACCCAATCATTTGCAATTTTTAATTAACATTTTTTGGTACATTGGCATTTATTTACCATCAAATGCACAATTGACATTTCGTAACTAAGGAGTAAGCCGCCATATTGACTATCTGAAATCCATTAATATACGATTAATGCGAAAGAATCTAAAATGAAATAACACCTTCCTAAAACTTCATTTTAATGAGATAGTATTTAAATTTGAAGCGTTCAAGAAACAGAATAATCTTCATCTTGAGAGACGTCAAGTTTTCCCTGAAGATAATGCGCCAAGCTCATTCATGATTTTTCGCGGAATTTCAATTTATTGTACATTTATACATTTTCCAAGCTATAATCATTAATTAATGTCTTTTTATTATTCATTAGAATAGAAATAACAGTTATGTATTTGGTTTTTTTCAATCTCAATTTGCTTGAACCCTTGATCCATGCAACTGTATCGCGCATGAATAGATCACAATGAAGGTTACGAAAATAGCTTCATCAACATGGTTTATCGAAGTGTAAACCAATGGAAAAATGCTAACGGACCAATCCAATTCAAATAATTGTTGATATGCAAATCATATACGAATTATATATATATATGTCTGAAAATTACACCCAACAGTGTTAGAATATATATATATATATATATAGAAGAAGGCTATTTGTTAAGCCGAAATATTTGTCAACACGATTTAATAACAACATCTTCGTATAATACCATCTTATATTAGTATCGTTGTGCAAATTTTTAGACTTATATATATATATATATATATAGTTTTGCACCTCATGTATGCGGTATATACTATCTTTTCCGCAAGTTTATTGTTTTCTTTTTGGTATTAAATTAATGATTAAGATCCGTTTTGTTACATCTGGTGATCCGTTAACTTGGCAATCGCCATGGCAGTCAGCAGTGTTTAAGAACATCCGTTGTTCGACCTGCTAGTCAAATGCGTTTTGTTAAAATATACTTTTTTCACTTTTTTGGTCTTTTGGAAAGTGTTGTTAGTGCTGTATTTAGACCCCTCTACCAAGAAATTTGTTTTGCATGCACACGTATAAAAATTGCGGTTTTTATCCAACGCAATCATAGGTTTGAACGTTGGTTTCAATTTAGACTTATATATATAGCAAAAAAACATTGTATACGTAGATGGCCATACACTGACAGATTTAATTGATTTGTGAATGCGAGATCCAATAAAAATATCTGGGCCCGTATGCATAAAGCTACTTAAGCTAAGATTTTCCTTAGAAAACATTTTAGATAAGGAAACTCCGCCCTTTTTAATTAAGTGGTATGCATAAAAAATCTTAAACTAAATATTTCCTTAGTAAAATCTTAGGTTGGTTCCAGTCACGCTAAAAAAACTTAAGTGGTATGCATAAAACCTCTTTTTACTTAGAAAACGCCAACGATTATACTTGAGTATAAGGTACCTATAGTGCTACCTTAAATTAAAAAAAAAAGTTAATTCAGTCGAAAGTATGCGTTTTTGCACAAAATGGATAGATTAGCTACCATTTAATCGATTAATAATCATATCAGTAATATTTCATTTGTTTGTTGCTAAGGGCATAGGATATTTGAGCTAAATTAAAAAAGGCGCATAGAGTCATTTGAGTGCCGACATCATAGGACATTTTAGCGCCGGAATATTAACCTTATCTGGATTTTCAAATAGGACGCTTGTGCGCAATTTCATGTGATGCTTTTATATGAATTAAAAGAGAGAAAAAATAGTAAGTTTTTAAAATGAATATATTTTATTTGATTTTACACATGAGTAATTCAGAAAGTTGGATTAAGTCAACAATACAAGAGGTAAAATTTAGATATCAGTAAATGGCTGAAAGGAGTGTTTGTGATAGCTTTCATAGATCCAGACGAAAAAGCAGACTTTTTTTTCGAGGATTACTTAACCGTTTTACCTACCGACAAGCCTTGTATATAGACTTTGACGAATCGTTTTTTCTACCTTATCTCTTGGCCGCAGTTCCATCTACGTCAAAACGTAAGAACAATGGACCGAATCATTTCATGCCTATTATATTGAGCAAGTTTATCATAGTCACCCATCAATGTATACTTTCCTATACACCTTTGTCAAATAACAATCTGTGACTTACATTAAAATTTGGAATTTGAATAGTGATGCACCTCAGAGTCGAACAGACAAGGAGAAGGAATAGAATCTCATGGACTTGCATTCGCGGCACTGCCAGCAGGAAATAACGAGGGGTTTTTATGTCCAAAGCCTGAGATATAAATTTCAATCCCAAACTGACTTGTAAATAACGCCATTGCCGGGTTATGAGTTTTATGACAGTGCTTTGGGTTGTATTTTTTTTTTACAATTAAAAGAAGTTTTAAACTTTGTGCATTATAAACTCCACATTATTAACTATATCCTGCTCGAAAACCTACTTCCATCTCCTCGTGGTGAGCAGGGGTAATAGATAATATCTGGAGAACGGAAGAGGTACTCCTTCATCATTCTTAATTTTTTTTTTCGCTGAAATGTCCTATGCTTATTTTTATTTTCGCTCAAATGTCCTAACATTCCGGCGCTCAAATGTCCTATACTTTGGCGCTCAAACATCCTTTTTTATCGCTCAAATATGCTGCCATTTCGCTGAAATATCCATTGCCGGCTGCTAAAGATTAACGACCACTGTAATTATCATAAAATCACGTATAATCAACAAAATCAAGAGATAACAGAGGGTTGTTATATAATTTGATTCTATCCTTATTTCTCAATCTCTTTATTGTGTATACCGAAAGGTACTCACTGTTTTTACACGCATGGAATTCATGCTGTTATTTTTCTTTTGATTCCTTTGTTCGTGCATGCTTACACAAATGACATTGAACGTTATTAACATACTCTATAACAATATATTAAAAATTAAGTCAGTGGCGCGCGGAAGTAGTCAAGAAGACAGTATTATTTTTTAAGGGGTTGACAGGATACACGTAATCGTTCGTAGTTTCAACTTCAAGGTTCTTATGCAAGCAAATTTGATAAACGATGATTCAATTCGGGTGTTTTTTAGTTTTCGATTTACATAGGGCTTTATCTCTAATCTTATTTCTTTGTGCACAATTCTGAATCTACCTATTTCCTCTTTATCCATATTAGGAAACCTGTTTCGGACGATTCCATGTACCATTATATTTTAGGGGTTTTTTTTAGATTCAGAGTCGAGGTAATGTATATTATTTAGCGTCGTTTGCGAGAAATAAATCATTTTTCTGATAAAGTAAATACATTCAAAACCATTATATATATAGTTGACATTTATATTTCATTTTGCTGTGTCAAAATAACCTTAATATGAACGACAGTATAGCCCTAAAAATGGTATATCCCGTTTAACGAATGGCATTTACGCGGGAAAGAATTCCATTGACCTTCCATTCACCATTGCAATTAATTTGTTTCTGGATTGTAATTTACTGACCGTTATCTAATTTGATATCCTACAATCATTGAAGTAGAACAGTATCAACATTTGACGTCGGGTTTGTACACATTTTGGAATATTCATGGACTTCAATCGTCTTTTTTATTGAAAATAAGTGGATCCCTCTTTTAGAAAAATTGTTCCAAATATAATGAATTTTCCCCCTTTTAAGTTAAAAAGGCTACATTTTCTTTTTCCTTTTCTACAACAGCAAAATAACACCTTGTCTGATGGACAGTCCTCATTTAAGGGATATCCCTCATTTGGGGGTTTTTCCAAACCTGTTGTTTTGTTGTAAAATATGCCATTACTTTTTTCAATTGACTTGTTGCATACTTTTAGTGTCGGGGCCTTTCACAGCCGTTTTTTTCTCATTTTATGGTTGCCTATAATTGCTTACATTCACTTCATTTGAACTATGGTGGATAGTGGTCTCATTGGCAATCATACCACATCTTCTTATTTTTATATTGGTTGCAGACCTGAAATAGATGTACAAAGTTAAATATGCAGCATACTTTGGACTTCAAACAACCAACTACAACTGATCAACCGTAAAACTGTTGAACAGAACTATACATATTTCATCTTATTCCTGTCCATAAAACCACTATCAATCAACAGAACAAAAGCAAATAATTATGATGTCTTTAAAGGTTTTTGAATAGTATTGCAATATAAACATGTTGGGCCCTTTTACAGCCGACTATACAGTATGGGGTTTTCTCATTTTATAACAAAAAAAATATTTACTGGCTCATGGCAGGGGTTGACACGAAACACAATCATATTAAAGTAGGCCTGTATCGCTGAACTGATGTTTCTGTTGCAAAATCTTAACTTTACACCTGTGACTCAAATTGTTTTGTGGGACTGGCCTGGACACGTGAGATGTTCTATTCATATAATCCGGAAATTCAGCTCCGTGAAATTTGATGGAGTTGTTTATTTATATTAAGTCATCGTATCTCAGCAGGACATTTTATCATTTCTTTTGGATATTTAGCATCAAAGAAAAGGTAAGAATTAGTATATATGCATACATTTCAAGCCGTCAGTGAAATTGGGTCTCAGTGGACCAGTCGAATAACCATGTGACAGCAAGGTCTTTGAATGCTTTTTATATGTTTTAAGTCGGATTTAAACAATGACAACTGGAATCTTTCACGAGGAAAAATTCTCTTTATAGTAGGGCATTTCCCAGATAAGGGGTCTGTAGAAGCTTAACTTGGGGAACGGTCATTATTTATCAGCTGAGGGGGTCGGTTCAAATTTTTCACTTTTAAAAGTTTTGTTGGAACCCCCTCCCCCTTTAACTTTATCAACCACATAGGCCTAATGACCCCGCTTTAAACACAATTTCAAAAGTTCGACCACCCAAACAAAAATCTATATCGATTGTGAAGAGAAATTCTCACTAAAGTTGAACATTTCCCTGATGAGGGGTCTGTCTGTCTGTAGACATGGTAGAAGCTAAACTTGATATACACTGTATGTCATGAATGTGCTTGAACGAAAACAGGGGGCAAGAGGATTTGACCCGAATACAAAGGTACAGAATTAGTACATGTAGGTATAAAGTTGAAAGGAAAGGGGATTACCATTTGATTTTGTGGGATTAGGATTTTGAAAATGAATATCGTATCCACTGAATAAAATAAGCAACAGATGAAAATGAATAGTCATTAGGCAATCTGCAAAAATTCCTTCTGGCCCCCAAAAATATCAAATGGTCATAGGGCAAATAATTATGACGTCACGAACATGTTGAAGGGCTATTTTAATTTTTTTTTCTGTGACACCTTCCCTTGGACAAATGGTCGTCTAATTATTTGTCAATTTGTTATACCTTGCATAAACGGAGAGACCTGCAATTACTTCACAATTCCTAAGTACAACAAGAGTGCACACGCTCAAATGTCTCGCCTGTTTTACTTATTGAATTTATGTTGAAAGTCTGTAACAGGAAGGGTTTACTACAAGTATCACATAAACTTAAAATTATCAAAAATGAGGTCGTGGTCAGATGAACCAGGCCAGACAGACATGTACACCTTACAATCATTCCATACAACAAATATAGTTGACCTGTTGCTTAGACTTATAGTATCTGATAAACTGACAAAATTAAGAAAACTTATCATAGACCAAGTGAACCATGAAAATGAGATAAAGGTTAGATGATACCTGCCAGACAGACATGTACATCTTGCAATTGTTCCATTACACCTAACATAGCTGACCTATTGCTACATTATATTAGTATTTGGAAATCTGACCAAAACACAAAAACCTAACATTGACCAATGAACCATGAAAATGAGGTCGAGGTCAGATGAAACCTGCTAGACTGACATGTACCCCTTACAATCCTTCCATACACCACATATATAATTGACCTTCTGATTATAGTATCTGAGAAACAGACCTAATCATGTAACTTTAAACTTGATCACTGATCCATGAAATGAGGTCGAGGTTAGGTGAACCCTGTCTGACTGACATGTAGGGTTGCAAGGAACCCATTTACCAAATATAGTTATCCTACTACTAATAAGTGAGAAATACACATAACAAAATAACTGAAATTTGTTTTCAGACAGTTGCTGAACAATGAAAATGAGGTCAAGAACAATGGACATATGACAGACGGAAACTTCGTAACATAAGGTATTTGAATAAAAGCTATGAAGCATCCAGATCTTCTACCTTCTGAAATATTAAGCTTTATACAAATAGTTTACGCTGCCGCCGCCCGATAGTAATGTGTATGTCTCACATACTGGGATTTTCGTCGCAGGCATGACAAAAATGGCAGTACAAATTTATTTAGGGGGGGGGGGGGGGTGACCGTGTCGAGTCTGTTAAAGGTACCCAGCAGAGTGTTCAGGGCATCTCTTTCTGAACAAATGAATTTGGATTGTAATATGTGTTAAGGATATATCATCATAAAAAACTGTGACGGAAATGTGTTTTGCACGAACGGACAAGGTGAATGTAACATATTCCAACTCTAGGTATAATATAAAACATATTTACATAATTTACATTTTATCCATGTTAAATGTTCTTTTCGGAAATAAATCATTCATTTTCGCAAGTTTATTGTTTTCTGTTTGGTATTAAAATTAATAATTAAGATCCATGTAACATCTGGTGATCCGTTTATTTGGCAATCGCCAATGGCAGTCAGCAGGGTTTAAGAACATCAGTTGTTCGACCTGTTAGTCAAATATATATATATATATATATATATATAATATATCTTGTTCGACGGGTCTAAATACAGCACAAACAACATCTTCCAAAAGACCAACAAAGTGAAAAAGTATATTTTAACAAAACGCATTTGACTAACAGGTCGAACAACAAATGTTCTTAAACCCTGATGACTGCCATTGGCGATTGCCAAATAAACGGATCACCGATGTAATAAATGGATCTTAATTATAAATTTAATAATAGTGTTATTCTACGTTTTTTTTTTTATTATGGCACCTCAACGGAGTTGGGTGACATATTGTTATTGTTCGTTTTTTTTTCTTATTATTATGGCACCCTCAACGGAGTTGGGGTGACATATTGTTATTGTTCCGTTCTTTTTTGTCTTATTTTTATTCTTCCACATATTTTGTCCACGCTATTTCTCGGAATTGGTCAGACCAATGTCGATGGAACTATACCATAATATGAACCGCCATGTGAAGTTGTGCAAGAGACATTGAATGGTACAAAATGGCCGCCGTTACCATGGAAACTGCAAAATGTGAAAAAAATTGAAATTCTAAATCTTTGTTATAAGAGCCAACCTAATGAAACTTTATGCAAATGTTGGCAGTGGTGCCCTGAGGTACAACAGTACTTAGCTTCTGTAAAATGGCTGCCATTGCCATGGAAACTTGAGAAAAGTTTAACATTGACCCTATGGGAAAAACATCAAACCAGCATTTTCTAAAGGAATATAAGATCAAACTCAAAGAAACATCATGAATATATAACATGGCATAAGTCAATGTTGCGACTGTTGTTGAAATTATCAAAATGGACACCGTTACCTTGGAAACATCGAAAAGTATCCAAAAATTTCAAAATGGTCTAAACTAAATGAAACTTATAATAAATTGGTACTGACAATTGGAGATAAGACTTTGTACTTCGGAATTTCGAAAAATGGCCGCCGTTGCCAAAGAAACTGCAAAAATAAAAGATAAATAAAAAATGTTTCAAATTTTCCGAAAATTTACAGACAGGTTTGTTGTGATGCATTTAAGTGCTATGACTATTTTCAATTTTCAAAATGGCTGCAGTTTAGTGGCAATGTGGGAAGGGTGCCATCCGCTATTGCTTGCAATGCCAAATATAGTTTTTATGGCACCCTCAACGGAGTTGGGGTCAGATACTGTTATTCTACGATTCTTTTTTTTTCTTATTTATCTTCCACACATTTTTTCCGAGCGAGTTCTCAGAATTGAACGGACCAATGTTCATGGAACTCAACTATAATGAGGACCCCATGTGAAGTTGTGCACCTTGCTATGGAATGGGTAAAATGGCCGCCGTTTCCATGGAAACAGCAAAATGCGAAAAAATCAGTGTTCCAAACTGGAAGAAACTCCACAGGAATGGTGACTGGCATGTACTGATTTCCAGTTTGACTTTGGAATTTTCAAAATGGCTGCCGTTACCATAGAAACAGCTTAAATATCAAAAATTCTAACTCTTTCGTTATAAGACCCAACTGCACGAAACTTTAATAATATTTGGATAGTCCAAAATGGCCGCCGTTGTCATGGAAACTGGGGGCAAGTTTTACATTGACCCTATGGGAAAATGCATGAAATCAGCATTTTCTAAAAGAGTATTTCACCAAAGTCAATGAAACTGTATTGATATATAACATGACATATGGCAATGAGATGTCTGCTTCTAGAATTTTGGAATTATCCACTGTAACCATGGAAACAGCAAAAATTTCCAAAATTTCCCAAAAAATCAAAATGCTGCAAACTGGATGAAACTTTACAGAAATGGTGATGGCATGGGCAGAGTTGCATTTTGAAGTTGGAATTTTCAAAATGGCCGCCGTAACCATGGAAACAGCAAAAATGTCCAAAATTTCAAAATGCTCCAACCTTAATGAAACTTTACAAAAATGATAATTTGCATGTGTAGATGCACTCTTTGACTTTTCTAACTGGATGCCACTCGGCTGCCAATGGGGGAAAGGTGCCATTCGCTTTTGCTTGCAATGGCAAATCTAGTTATTATGTCACCCGATCGACAATGTCGGGTGACATATTGCTTTTCCTCCGTTTCTTTTTATTATTATTATTATGGCACCCTCAACGGAGTTGGGGTGACATATTGTTATTCTACGTTTCTTTTTTTCTTATTATTATGACACCCGATCGACAATGTCGGGTGACATATTGCTTTTCCTCCGTTTCTTTTTATTAAGTCGCCAAAACGGAGTTTTGGGGACTTTATGTTTTTTCCGTTTCTTATTATTATTATTAAGTCGCCAAAACGGAGTTTTGGAGACTTTATGTTTTTGTCCCGTTTCTTATTATTATTATTAAGTCGCCAAAACGGAGTTTTGGAGACTTTATGTTTTGTCCGTTTCTTATTATCATTATTATTATTATTATTAAGTCGCCAAAACGGAGTTTTGGAGACTTTATGTTTTGTCCCGTTTCTTATTATTATTCTTCTTAACCCTAATTTGTCCGACCATTTTCTTCCAAGCCTTAAATGATGGAAACTTTATATTTGGTATGATGTTGGGGTAGTATCCCTAGGGGTGCATTCACTATTTTTTTATTTCAAATGGGGGTCAACTTTAAGTTTTGTGTAATACAAGAGACCGATGTCCAGGTGTCTATTCCACATTTTTATTTCAGCCTGGGTCATCTTGGCATTATTTTAAGGGTCAATTTTCATGGAATATTCTAGAACAATAGTCATGTGATTAGTCATGTGATAGTGTTGCATTATTCCTATGTACTTTTATGTTATATAATGATAGATTATTATAGGTAGCACCATATGTAGCTGGAATTCGACTTTGGAATTTTAAAATGGCCGCCGTTACCATGGAAACTGCAAAAATGTGAAATTTTTTTAAAAATGCTTCAAATTTAATGAAATTTTACAGAGATGTTAACGAGTGTATGAAGATTTGGAATTTGACTTTGGATTTTCCAAAATGGCCGCCGTTGCCATGGAAACAACAAAAATGCGAAAAATCTAGATTTGGTCCAATCTTTTTGAAACTTGACAGTAATATGACCTGTCATGTGTAGATGTGCCATCCGACTTTGGAAATTTCAAAATGGCTGTCGTTACCATGGAAACTGCAAAAATGTCAAAAAATTCAAAATGCTTCAAACTTAATGAAACTTTACACAAATGTTGACTGTCTTATGTAGATGTGGCATTTGACTTTGGAATTTTCAAAATAGCCACCGTAACCATGGGAAACACGAATGCCTAAATTTGAAAATTGGTCCAATTTTTATGAAACTTGTAAGTAATGTGACCTGTCATGTGTAGATGTGCTATCCGACTATGAAATTTAAAAATGGCTGCCGTTACCATGGAAACAGGAGAACAATGGTTGGGGGCCGTTTTGGCGACTTTTGTGTTAGCATCCTAACACAGGATTACTTGTTTTTCTTATTTTTCTTCCACACATTTTGTCCGCGCGAGTTCTTGGAATCCAATGGACCAATGTTGATGGAACTCTACTATAATGAGGACCCCCATGTAAAGTTGTGCACCTTGCTATGGAATGGTTAAAAATGGCCGCCGTTTCCATGGAAACAGCAAAAATGCGAAAAAAATCAAAGTGTTCCAAACTGGAAGAAACTCCACAGGAATGGTAACTGGCATGTGCTGATTTGCAGTTTGACTTCGGAATGTTCAAATTGGCTGTCGTTACCATGGAAACAGCTAAAATATAAAAAAATCTAACTCTTTCGTTATAAGACCGAACTGGATGAAACTTTATGAAAATGTTACCCAGTATGCTAAGGTGTCAAGACAATATTTGGATGGTTCAAAATGGCCGCTGTTGTCATGGAAACATGGGGCAAGTTTTACATTGACCCTATGGGAAAATGCATAAAATCTGCATTTTCTTAAAGAGTATTTCACCAAAATCAGTGAAACTGTATTGATATATAACATGACATGTGGCAATGAGATGTCTGCTTTTAGAATTTTGGAATTACCCACTGTAACCATGGAAACAGCAAAAATGTCCAAAATTTCAAAAAAAATCAAAATGCTGCAAACTGGATGAAACTTTACAGAAATGGTAACTGGCATAGGCAGAGTTGCATTTTGCAGTTGGAATTTTCAAAATGGCCGCTGTAATCATAGAAACAGCAAAAATGTCCAAAATTTCAAAATGCTCCAAACTTAATGAAACTTTACAAAATGATAATTTGCATGTAGATGCCCTCTTTGACTTTGGAATTTCTAAATGGCTGCCGCTCGCCTGGCAATGAGGGAAGGTGCCATTCGCTATTGCTTGCAATGGCAAATCTAGTTAAGTCGCCAAAACGGAGTTTTGGAGACTTTATGTTTTGTCCCGTTTCTTATTATTATTATTATTATGTCACCCGATCGACAATGTCGGGTGACATATTGCTTTTCCTCTGTTTCTTTTCCTATTATTATTATTTTAATTATTATTATTTTCTTCCACCTAATTTTGTCCGCCCGCTTTCTCAGAGCCAAAGGAACCAATCTGAATGATAGTTCACTATAACAAGGAACTCTGACTTTCCAGTTGCAGTGCAACTTTGGAACTAAAAATGGCTGCCATCACCATGGAAACTGAAAATGGTGAAAAATATAATTTTGGAGTTCGGTGAATTATTTGAGAATGCTTAAGCTTAAAATCTTTAGATTTAAATACAATGTAGGTGTCCACTATATACTGGTTTGGGATGATTTTGGCAATCATTGAACTGCTATGTTGCCATGGATACAACACCAAAAATTTCAAAAATATCGAAATGCTCCAAATTTAATGAAACTTCACAGTAACGATGAGCAACATTGGTAAATGTGGAATCTGGCGTTGGAATTTTGAAAATATCTGCCGTTACCATGGAAACAATGCAAAACAGGTCAAAATGCTCCAAAAACCTAAAAGTAGCATTTACTTTCTTAAAATGGTAGGTCAAATCGATTGAAACTTTGATGGTATGTTCCCTCCCATTTACCAATGTGGTATCTCCCATTAAATTTTGGGAATGATCTCTGTTACCATAGGAACCATCAAAAATGTCAAAAATTTCAAAAATTTCAAAATGCTCCAAAATTTATGAAACTTAATATGATTGTTAACTGGCAAGTCTGAATGAGACTTTTGACTTTGAATTTCCAAATGGCCACCGTTGCCATGGAAACTGCAAAATGTCAAACATTTTCAAAATGTTTTGAACTTAATGAAACTTGATATTATTGTTAACTGGCAAGTATAGATGAGACTTTTGACTTTGAAATTTTCAAAATAGCTGCCGTTGCCATGGAAATGGGAAAAATGTGAAAAATTTTAAAATGCTCTGAATGTACTGAAAATTTACAGAAAGATGTATAGCCATGCATGAATATGCATTCACTGTTAATTTTTTTAAATGGCTGCCGCTTAGTGGCAATGGGGGAAGGGTGACATCTGCTATTGCTTGCAATGGCAATTTAGTTATTATGTCACCCGATCGACAATGTCGGGTGACATATTGCTTTTCCTCTGTTTCTTTGTTATTATTATTATTATTCTTCCAATGATTTTGTCCGGCAGCTTTTGAAGACAATGGAACCAATCTTAATGATAGTGAACTATAATGAGGAACAAAAATTTCGGGTTGCAGTAGGTCTTAAGACCATTAAAATGGCTGCCGTTACCATGGAAACGGAACAAATGTGAAAAATCCACTTTTGGTTTTGATGAATTATTTGGAGATGCTTAAACTTAGAATCATTATATTTTGATACAATGTAGGTGCCCACTATATACTGGTTTTGGATCATTTTTACAATCATTGAACTACTATGTTGCCATGGAAACTACACCAAAATTTCCAAAATATCAAAATGCTCCAAATTTATTAAAACTTCACAGAAACGATGAGCAACATTGGTAGATGTGCAATTTGGCGTTGGAATATCGAAAATGTCTGCCGTTACCATGGAAACAATGCAAAACAGGTCAAAATGCTCCAAATACCTAAAAGTAGCATTTACTTTCTTAAAATGGTAGGTCAAATCGATTGAAACTTTGATGGTATGTTCCTCCATGTACCAATGTGGTATCTGCCATTAAATTCTGGGAATGGTCTCTGTTACCATAGGAACCATCAAAATGTCAAAAATTTCAAAAATTTCAAAATGCTCCAAAATTTCTGAAACTTAATGTGATTGTCGACTGGCAAGTCTGGATGAGACTTTGACTTTGGAATTTCAAAGTGGTCACCGTTGCCATGGAAACTGCAAAATGTCAAAATTTTCAAAATGCTTTGAACTTAATGAAACTTGATATTATTGTTAACTGGCAAGTATAGATGAGACTTTTGACTTTGAAATTTTCAAAATGGCTGCCGTTGCCATGGAAACGGCAAAATGTGAAATTTTTAAATGCTCTGAATGTACTGAAAATTTAAAGAAAGATGTATAGCCATGCATATATGTGCATTCACTGTTAAAAAATTTTAAATGGCTGCCGCTTAGTGGCAATGGGGAAGGGTGACATCCGCTATTGCTTGCAATGGCAAATCTAGTTATTATTATTCTTCTTAACCCTAATTTGTCCGACCATTTTCTTCCAAGCCTTAAATGATGGAAACTTTATATTTGGTATGATGTTGGGGTAGTATTCCTAGGGTGCATTCGCTATTTTTATTTCAAATGGGGTCAACTTGGCACTATTTGGGGCCGGAACATGGGTGGGGTCATTTTCGACTATTGATTCGCTACTGGTAGAACCTTTAAGTTTTGTGTAATACAAGAGACCGATGTCCAGGTGTCCATTCCACATTTTTATTTCAGCCCGGGTCATCTTGGCATTATTTTAGGGGTCAATTTTCATGGAACATTCTAGAACAATAGTCATGTGATTAGTCATGTGATAGTGTTGAATTATTCCTATGTACTTTTTATGTTATATAATGATAGATTATTACAGGTAGCACCATATGTAGCTGTAATTCGACTTTGAATTTTTAAAATGGCCGCCGTTACCATGGAAACTGCAAAATGTGAATTTTTTTAAATGCTTCAAATTTAATGAAATTTTACAGAGATGTTAACGAGTGTATGTAGATTTGGAATTTGACTTTGGAATTTCCAAAATGGCCGCCGTTGCCATGGAAACAACAAAATG
>CM029603.1:68171441-68311606 GCA_017311375.1 Mytilus coruscus
TCTATTAAATCATCTATTGATATGTCTTCGGCATCGAACCATTCAGTATCCGAATCTTCAAAACAGTCTGTTTGAATTGATATATCAGAGCATGAGGGCAATGATGATGTATCACTTTCAAGATTTCCATCTGATAGAATTATATTTCCAATTGAAAACTCCATAGTTGGTTTGAAACACGGTTTTGGATGATTTCTAATTTTGTCACAGGTTGAGAAACATACCTTCATTTCAGACATGGTATTAATAATATGATTAAGATGATACTCGTGAAGCTTATTTACGTCTAAATTAGCGATTTCAGTTTGTAAATTATTGACGTTTGTTTTTTGTTCTTGTAGAGATATTTGATAGCTTTCGAATGCATTACGTAACCTTGACAATAGACGTTTCTCCGAGAGATCAATGTTTTGCTTCATTTTGTCTACACTTGTTCTTATTTCACGTTTAAGACTTTCCTCGTCTTGTACAAGTTCTTTCTCTTTATCCGAAACCTTATCACTCAGTGATTTAAGTTGTTCAGGATATTTGTTCTCTAACAACAAGACACACATTTTTGTCCGAATATCTTTTTCGGCATCTCGTAATTGACTTAGTTCGTGTTTTTGGTGTAAATGTCCGATGCATTTAAAACACATGAAGTCCTTACAATCTTGACAGAAGAAATGGTACTCTTCTGTTTCATGGAATCTACACCGAAGTGGTTTCGGAGATTTGCCAATCTCTTGTTTTCATCACGTTCTAACGTATTATCCGCCATTACGGAAGTGTACTTTAATACGCATACATGTCAATAGAAATACACTAGACTACAGTATGGAAATAGGTCACTATTGATTTTATTGATTTAAATGTTTAAAACGAACTACAATGAACTGTATGCAAGATATAAATAACTACTTTGTTGTAATCAAACTGAAAGTAAATATGTTGACAAACGGGATTTCAGAAATAATTTTCAAAATTGTAGACTCAACCAGTAAATATATGGTGCAGTTTGTTCATTTGTTAGTTCACTTTCATATATCATTTTGAAAATTAGAGTTACTCTGATCAATTTAAAGAAGGAAAATGAAAATAATGAATAGGAAAAAGAGAAAATATGTATACCGTAGCATAAAGGTGTATAAAACTAAAATCCGTTGTATTGGTATCAAATTTAAACCTTATTGAAAAAGCCAATCAGAAATGTATGTATTTTTGATATTGACTTGGATTCAAAGATGTTTTATTTAAAATAATTTAAAACTTGGCTTTCAAATATTTGGATTCGAGCGTTCCTGATGAAGATAAATCCAGAAAAGCGCTTCGGACGCATGACATTTATTACGTTGTTTTCATTTTTTGTTAACAGGGTGTTGTCAAATCCGTTTTCAATATGAATACATGGGACATAAGTATTATGATTTGCGGGTTCCTAATGATTTTCAGACTTTATATTTTGAAATTTACATTATTGATTAAATTAAACCAGATATGCAAATTAAACACATTAAAATAGGCTACAATAAGTCCCCGAGGGTATCAACAGCCCAGTAACAAGAACTTCGGTACTAGCATGAACATACGGATATTGTGTAATAAAAAAGTTTTTAAAATTTTTTAAAAATTATTTTACATTTAGGAATATATCTTTTCATGCGAAGCTCAAAATCCTTGCCCGACTTTTGGCTATACTTTTCTTTTTGGTATCACTCTTTGTTGACCGCTGCAGAAAACAAAAGCTAAAAGGCATAAAATAACGGCTAAACCTGCCTACGGTCAACTTTAATTTACCTATGATAGTAAGAATTGTATTAACACATATCAATAGCATAAGTTAGTGAGGTTCGGTTTTCTGTTCTTTTTACAAGACTGTTAAAAAAGTTAAAGTTGTTCTTTGTGTCTTATCTTTGAATGGGCGTCCATTTTCTAGGAAAAGTCGGTGGTTAGTGCGGTTGGTTTTACCTTTTAATATTTATGCTAATTCCTCTGATCATTTTATGTATTACCTTTATGTATAATTATGATTTCTAGATGGATGAGTTCGTGTACATGACACAAAAATAAAACTATGAATGTCCCGCACTGAGCGTTTTCTCTACAAAACATTTTCATTTGAAGACACCTGTGGACACATCTAAAATCGATGGCATGTTCTCCTGTGTGTTATATAGTTTTAAAAGCCTTTCCTTTTACGGCAAGGTATGCAGTTTAAGATGATGATCGAAAGGTAAGTGAGTCATTTTATTATATCTTTGCCAAAAGGCATCATATATGTGATTGGTCAATTTTTTCATTTTATTTTTATAAAGTTATCGATATGAAGCCTCCTTTCTTCGGAAAATGTCTCTACTAGGTCAAGAATATGGCTGTTGTTTTCCACTTGTTCCGTTGATTACAGTCCGTGTAACGTAAAGTTAACAATACGAACGATGCCCGAATCATATACGGACGATGCCCGAACGATGTACGTACGCTTCCCGAACGGTGTACGAATGCAAACGAAACGCTGACCGAACGTTGTACGGACGCTGAACGAATGATGTACGAACGAAACCATGTACCATAAACCATACCCTAAACCATAACATAAGCGCCCTTTTATCGTGCATCGTATGGTTTTGCGTTCATCGTTTCATTTATCGTATACCGTATCGTTTAGCGTACATCGTTTCGTTTAGCGTATATCGTATGGTTAAGCGTACACCGTTTCCTGGCGTGCATAGTTTCGTTTAGCGTATATATTTTCTAAAAATATAAAACTTGAATTGTGTTCTGTTAAATATTTTATATAGGTGATAATAGACTTAAAATTTAGATTTGATGCATGTTTCGGTGTTTAATCATTCATTAAATAAATTATAATTTATTCTGTCTCGATGTTGATCCAAAACTATTTACATAAAAGTTTGAAAAATAAACACTGAAATAGATTAAAACAAATTAAAAGATACGATTATGAATTTTGTTAGCCGTGGAAATACGTACTTGTTGAATGTGCGAGTAAACTGTAGTCTGCAGGGTGTTTAGTCAACATTTTTTAGATTATAGATATATTTTATTCATCTATCAAATCAGTCGAAAAAAAACAAATATTCAAGAAATTTCAAATAGAAACAATATTCCGTTATGTGCCTCATCAACATAAACATAAATTCATACCAATGTATAGACGATTGTGTATTATTTTACTACTAATGCACTTGACTTTTAACAATCATCAAAAGAGCGTGTCCGGCAAATGAAAATTTCTAATTCGTCAGTGAAATTATAATTTAGCGTTTTCATTTTCGTATTTTGTAACAACAACAAATTTAAATCTTTAATTTTCTAAGACCATTTTCTAGTATTCTTCATTTTGCCCGTTATACTCTATTCTTATTTTATATTTTTTTTTCGTTATTTTCCTGTATCTATATACCTCCTTTATTCGTAGCAACCCCACCCTAAATATACATATGATTCACAGGGTCTATATGTCATCGCTTGTGCCGTGATACATATGTTTGCATAACAAAGGATGTCCTTGTTTATATTCATAACATTTTAAATGTCCTCCTAATAATACGTTTAATAGTTGCCACTGGACGTTAAACAGCTAATTATAAATTATTCATTATATTCTTAGTTTTTATAATGTGTAAATCATACAACATGATGAAACAATTGCAGATTTTCACTGCCGAAATAATGGAAAATAATTGTAAACAAAACCACTCAATCACATCCCTACGCCACAACGTCTAGCCTTTTCACATGTAAATAAATTATTTTCATTATTTTATTTCAAAAACATTTTAAATAATTTTAAATCAAACGGTAATTTTACTAATTTGCAAAAAAAAAAAAACCACAACCAAACAGTTATTTTCATTCCTTATTCTTAAACAGATCGGTTGTTTTCAATGGTTGGTGCCTGATATCATTTACAAATTCTATCACCATGTTTGTCAGTAAGAAAGCTACATAGAACAGGAAAACAACAATGTCTTATAGAAATACTTCCAGGCCATATTTTCCAATTTCTGTTGTAATGTGGTTTAATGCAAAAGGTAACTCCTGAATACTGATTTGTACCCATCAAGCATTTGGGATTAATAACAAATCTATGGTAGTCTCTTTTCTTTACTCACAAAGTATTCGACTAAATTATGTTTTATTTATGAAAATAGCTTATTGCTGGCGAATGTTAAATATTGATCCCGAGATTTTCAATTGTTTTGTTGTTGGGTTACTGTCTGATCTCGCAAACTTGACATGTTATGGTCATTATTTTTGCATCCAATTGCACCAATTTATTAAAAGATATTAATGCGACACCGTACGAGAGTCGTTACTTTACATAAACTACTAGGATTTTCTATAACGAAATACGAAACCACTTCTCGCAATTCGCCTTGGAGTAGTTGTGCTTCTCATTTGACAAAATATGGCCTTGTCTCAAAACAAAAAAAAATACAATATTATACAGAGTAATATATAAAACTGGACTAGAGTGAAGAGTTTGAAAGTAGAATTCTGAATTTTAATTGAATGTTCTAAATCTTTGTGTATTTTTGATATATGATTGTACAGACTCAACAATTTCTTTGTTTTGGTGAAATGAAAGGTCATCAGCCAATAGAAGCAAAAGAATATCGTAAATCTTTCTAATTTTGAAAACTATATTTCTCTTGCTTCAATGTGAAAAGGGCACCAAAAAATAGTGAATACTATCCTGAACAGGATGGCCACAGCTGCATGCGGGATTGTGTTAAATATTAACAAGGTTTAAATCTGCATTTGAAGAACTTCACATATTTCTCAAACGTGTATCAATGATATTAAAATTTCTATCACCAGAACTATAATAGGAAGTGCGTACTGTGAATAAATACTCAGTTTACTATTGTTTACGGCAATTTGTCACATATGTTAACCGTAAGGGTGACGGTGTTTGACAGTCTGAAGGAGACAGTATCAAGGATTTAATAAGGCAAAGCTTCTGTTGTACTCAACCTTACTAAAGTTTTCTTTATTATATGTAATAGATATGTATTCGAGATACGATAATGTAGTTTCCTTTTTATATTACACCTGGTCAACTATGATGGGATAATGTCTAATGAGAGAATTTAATCATAGACTGAATAACGGTTGCAAAGTACTTTTCTAAATTAATTAAGTTTTGAATCAGGTTACACAGTATATACAGTATATAGCCTTTCATGTTAAAAGACAATGTCATACAACAAATGGATGTTTTAACGACCTTGACTGGCTATACAGCCCTTGCACGGTCAGTACTATGTCATTAAACTATGACAATGTCATTTACACTGTTCAAACATCCCGCACGTCAAACTTTGTACAACAGAAAAGCTGATTGGACATTCGTGAAAATGGGTCACGCCCTCATGAATTGGCGAACGTCCTATCAAGTGCCTTCAGAAAGCTTCCATAAAATAATTTACACACAAATAATTATACCCCACGCAACGAGTTGCGGAGGGTATAATGTTTTGACCCGTCCGTCCGTCCGTCAGTCCTGTTTCTTGTCATCGCAACTCCTCTCAAACCACACAACAGAATTTCACGAAACCTTTCTAGATAATAAGGACATACTATGTAGTTGTGCATATCGACAGGAAATTACGATTCAATTCTTTTTCTAGGAGTTACCCCCCTTTGAACTTATTTACTTTAATGTACTACTGCAACAGTTTGTTATCGCAACTCCTCTCAAACCACAAAACAAAATTTCATAAAACCTTTTCAGATGATAAGGACATACTACGTAGATGTGCATATCGACAGGAAATTACGATTCAATTTTTTCCAGGAGTTACGCCTTTGAACTTATTTGCCCAATATACTACTGCAACTTTTGTCATCGCAACTCCTCTCAAACCACACAACAGAATTTCATGAAACCTTTTCAGATAATAAGGACATACTACGTAGATGTGCATATCGACAGGAAATTACGATTCAATTTTTTTTCCAGGAGTTACGCCCCTTTGAACTTATTTGCCCAATATACTACTGCAACCTTTTGTCATCGCAACTCCTCTGAAACCACACAACAGAATTTCATGAAACTGTGTAGATAATAAGGACATACTATGTAGATGTGCATATTGACAGGAAATTATGATTCAATTTTTTCTGATACAATTTTTTCTTACACTTATTTTATCTCTCCAATGACAATGTGGGGACGTGGGGTATGTGAGCGCGCTCACTAAGGTTCTTTCATTGTGTATTTTATTTTCTTAACAAAACAAAATTTGCAATGAAGCCACGGATTCCATTATCTTCTGATTTTTTAAGATGAATAATTTAAAATTTGTATACCAATCATTTAAAATTTTACTCTGCATTTATAAATAGCATTGAAAGTACATCTTATAAAACGATAAACATTGATAGATGTGAATGAGCCATTCTTTCTCAGGTTGAGATGGAATATTTTCGTTATTTGATTTACATTCAAAATCCCTGCAATATCGTCTCATGACAAGCACGAAAAATGGCGAAACTGAACTTTCAACAGCGGGTGATGATTTCTAATTATACAATATTCTTGCAATGGATTTTTAAATGCATTGTAGAACTTATCAATTTAGACATTTCTTATCCCGAAGTACTTCTTTGTTAAAACTATAAGTATAATGCACTATTTCATGGTCAACCGACCCGAGAAGTCAAATGAAATATCATAATCGTGGTAATTGTTTCATGATATGTTTTAGCTATCATTTGTGACTTTCAGCAAGTGACATTCCTGTTGACCATATTAAATAGTGCACAATAATAAATTAACATATACGTTTATACATTAGCTTAATAATGATCGAATGGACTATTTTTTCTATGGTTTCCTTTATCAATCGATGGGCAGTCGATTCCTTTTGAAATTACTTAATCGAATATGAAGTCTCATGCACGAAGAAGTTTGTCTGACGTGAAAATACGTAGTTCCATAGCTCACGTAGCTCCTTAGTTGATTTCGACAACGAGCTTTGTAACCGTAGAGAAAAGTCAAGTGTAAGTCGGTGTGACTATATCCACCAGCAACATATGTCCACAAGCTACAGGTACGTGAGAAGACTTTCTTGCTACGTATAAGACGGTTGATATTTTCTTCATTATGAGCTAGAACTATTTTCAACCTTCGCATCTTTTTTTTTTAAATTACGTCATTGATGATCTGATCACTACAACGTTTTTACAAAATATTCGTTCCCTGAAAATTAAGATTTGTTGAACTTAGAAATGTCATCAAGGTCTCTTCTTAGGATATAAGCTATCTGTCTGACTGGCTTTCAAGTCGACAAGATAACAGGTCAATGTATTCAAGTTGTTGCAATTCTAAAGTACAATGGGTAAATAAATCTTATCTTCGATGTGCCACACGGGCATCTCTATAAAGTAATACAGTCCATGCGTGAAATATTACATTAAACAAATTTATGCATTTCATTGGATATTTTCTATCACAATCCAGGCCACCTACAGTAACCTATATTAATTTACTGGTCTGAAAACGGATTTGTATAAAACACTTTGTTTGATTTTAATTTCTGAAAATAAACCAAACTCTAGAACAGACCTTTACGAACGTCGGGCAGGGACTTTGTTATTTGTGTCAATTCGGAATTTACACGTATTAAACTCTGAAATATATATATGATTAACTTTTCGGGATTCGGAGGAAAAATGCTTCAGCAAACACTGTTGAGGAAAAAATCATTTTGTATCATAATTCTAATTTGTTTAATATTTGAAACTCTTAAAAATTTCAAAACCAGCTGTTTTTTTTTTTTTTTTTCTTGTATTGCTTGTTGAATAATTTTTAACAATGGGGATGTACAAGACTTCTTAAATTTAATCTAAAATTCAACTACATTACTCAACACTTTTAATATTGAAACAAAACGAGATATTTATATTTTTTATCAAATTCGAATACTGGGAGCTGTCTGCAGTCGGTTCATAGGACCTCAGTTTTAAAATAGGCGTGGCAATCCATCACTTTTATCCAATCAACTGTCCTTTATAATAAAGATTGGCGTGCAATTGTGTCTGAATCCAATAGTTTCAATTTAGATAAATATGTTCATATTTCTGGTCGTACATTTGTCGGGGCTGAGGCTATTTCATTCGATAGTTATATCTATCTATAACTGCATGCTGAGTATCACATAATTATTCAGTGTATATAAAGTGCGAATCCAGTTAGTTCATTTTCACTGTTGTATGCGAGTATGTCTATTGTAGAATAAAGGATGATGGGAAAAACTGCGTTTGTTTACTTTTGAAAATACAAAATAATAGATTTGAATATATGTTTTAACAGAATTTCATTAAAATATAACTTTTAATGGATAATAACAGGATTAAAGTCCAAAAAGTGTGTATGCCCTTATACTTTTCAGTTATTGGTTGTTTGCCTGTGAGAGATTTTTCATTTACCTGTATATATCATGAAAACCGGTTTTTCAAAAGTGATTATTTTCTAAGGGTTAAATATTTCGCGGTGGTGTATTGCCATGGCTTTATTTGGACTTGTTTGTTTGCTTTTGGCCTTGAATGTTTGTCCCTAATATTTTATTAACTATGTATTTACTTTTCAGGTATCACAGATCGAATTTATTCGTTCATAGTGTGTTAATTTACGTTTTTGATTGAGTTAAGCCTTCCAATTGATGTTTTATCGTGTGTTTTCTATGTTGTGATGTTATACTATTGTTTCAGAAAAAGGGAGAAGGTTTGGTACCATTAAAACGTTTAATCCCGCTGCAAATGTTTGCACCTGTCCTAAGTCAGGAATCTGATGTACAGTAGTTGTCGTTTGTTTATGTAATTTATACGTGTTTCTCGTTTCTCGTTTTTATATAGACTAGACCGTTGGTTTTACCGTTTGAATGGTTTTACACTAGTACTTTTGGGGCCCTTTATAGCTTGTTGTTCGGTGTGAGCCAAGGCTCCGTGTTGAAGGCCGTACATTGACCTATAGTGGTTTACTTTTATAAATTGTTATTTGGATGGAGAGTTGTCTCATTGGCACTCACACCACATCTTCCTATATCTATTATTTAAGCAGCAGAATCCATAATATTGATATTGAATGCGATTCATTTTAACTATAGATGCGATGAATTATCACTGTAAGTGCAATCATTTCTGATGTAGAATTTTGGAAGTGCGATGAATTTTCATTGTCGTTTTATATGATTATTCGACATACAACAACTGAAAATAGTTTTAAATGACTTTGATATTGATGATATTTACAATCTGAAATGCAAGCTAGTCGTAGATGCTTACTTGAATATACACGGGTATAACCACGTTCATATCATGAATATTCAAATATTGTTGGCGAGTATGTTATTAGCTTGTCATGGATCCGAAAATTTACTGGAACAGAACATCCATGAATATAACGTTTTCTACGACGAATTTTCTTTGAAAAGTTTTATAGCTCGCTTAAAAAGCTTTGAACATTTGTCACGCCGTGTCATACATATTTATACCGTATTGATAGGCTTTTGCACAACGAGCAATACAAGAATGTACAATGAACGGTACTAAAGAAAGAAAACAAACTACAAAGAGAATGAATCGTACAGTGTCAAAATTCTGAGGTCAGTTTTCAAGTAAATGTCTTCAAATAAAATTAAAACAACGGGTTTCTCATTCGTATTATGTATTTTAACAACTACAAATCACAAAATACACGGTCGCATTTAGTGAAAGAGCCAACCAACTATGCTCGATTTGTAGTTTAATCAAGTTTGATTTACACATAGTGTTTGTTTCGCGATGTTTACGAGTAATTCACAGACCTGTCTATTTAAAATAGTCACATGGTGTTCATGTGATATAAATGATATACAATGCTGCCAGGAGCAGTAAACTTTGTTTTCATAAACATTGAATACTTAACTGAACAGTTAGTCAATTAGTCTTTGGTGTAAATATAAGAACGGTATATCTACCAACATTACTTCGCGATGTAGCGATAATTAACGTCCGGAATCAATTGTACGGCGGTTATACCTCGTGGTATAGAACCATTTAAACATGTAACAATAAACTGTTTTCAATATTTCTTTGTTTTCTCACAATTGCGTATTGGCTTATTTGTAACACCGACTTATAAGAAATTCAAACATATTTAAGGTGACTCGACTGTTGCTCGAACTTTCTTTACTGTATAAGATTTATACACAATGGCATGATAGATATCAATTATCCAGTCATCCAAGCGTCAATTGTTTGTGCAAGATGAAAACGTTTCCATTCATTCAATCGTGAAATGAAGATCGTTTTGTGAATGCTCTTTGTTATCTCAAATGCATCCATATTAGAGCTATTTTCCTAACGCTTGTAGTTAAAAGTTTGGTTGGCTTGCTTGCTTTGTTTGTATAAACGTTTGCTCAATCTTAATTACAATGCTTAGGCAACATTTACATAATCAAGGCCAACCACACCTTTTAACTACAAGCATTAGGAAATTAGCTCTAATGACGTTTAATTTATTAGTATGCGATGTAGATTTAGACCGAAACAGAAACTTTGCTTTTCCGGTGACGTGGATTGGCTTAACTGTCCAAGATATATGTATTTAATGATGACGTGTCATAGGAAAGAATAAATTTTATCCTACATATAGATCAGGACAAATTATTTGAGAAAATAGAATTAACTATATTAGCAATAAATACCATGTTTAAGGAATTTATTGATATATTACCTCAGACTTTCACTCACTAAGTATGCATATATAATCAATCCTTCTGACTTCATAAATTTTGTTAGAGAGTCGGCTGAATTAAGACTTTATATAATGAAAATTAATTAATTTCCTTCTGTGAAAATGCATCGCATATACAATAGAAATGAATCGTCCTACAGTGAAAATGAAAGTCTAGTATCATTATTCGACAGTAAACATGAATCGCATAACGAAAACAGCATAGTGGAATTTGATTCAATATCAACAAGCTGAATAACAAAACCTGTTTTAAGTTAAACAATATTAATAATTATGTTAAAAGGTACATTTGAGGGGCCTCGGTGGCCGAGTGGTCTAAGTAGTTACTACTGTAATCACTAGCCAGTCAACACTGAGGTTGTGAGTTCGAACCCCGCTCGTGCGGGTGCACTCGACTCCAATCTTAATTGACTAGGATTGTCAGTTTTCCTATCGGTCGGTGGTTTTCTCCGGGCACTCCAGCTTCCTCCACCAATTAAAACTGACCGCCACGAAATAGCCCAAAAGCGGTGCTTAAAAGTGGCGTTAAAACACAAAAATCAATCAAATCAAAAGGTACATTTTTCTGCAAATGAAACTTAACTGCTACTTTTAAATCTGTTGCACGCTCTGTTCGTGAACTATTCTTAATATTTATCTATTTGTATATCAATTTTGCACCTGGATGGCTGTAGGCGCGATGAAAACCCGTCCGCATCTCATTTCTATATCATGAATTTATAAAACAGTACACATTATATATTATTTCTTATTTTATTCAAAATCCTGAATTTGTCGTCTGTTTATTTATCATTCTACATCAGAAATTCATCGCGGATACAGTAAAATGACATTTTAGGATTCGCACATTACATACACTGATTATTCCTGTTTCGTAAATAATAATAATTTAGATATTTGACCAAAAGAGGCAAAATCGTAGAGGCAGTCCCATTATGTGAAGAATAAAACTTATTGAGCTTTATGGACTTTCTTCTGTCCACTAGCAAATGTCAGCCTGTGTTTCTGAAAATATATAGCTTCCCGACTAGCAAAACGGGCGACCCAGTGACTAATCATCCAGCTTCCAACATAACATCATGTTCTAAATTGTCGGAATCTTGTTGAGTTCAACCATCCCATAACTCACATACATATTCCATAATTGGTCTTATAAAAGTTAAGTTTATGCGAATAAGATCATTTCTAGTCAGTAAATATTTCATTTTTTTTTCAAATTTAATCTTGTGCTTGCACAATTTAAAACGTTTCCTATATGTGTATAGAATTTACCATTGGAATCAAAAGTAATCCCAAAGTGTTTATGACAGAAGACAATTCTACTACTTGATTTCTAATATCATCTGGGGAAAATACAGGAAAATAGCATATTTAGCATTTGTATTGTTAGGATTTAAATCAATAAGCCAATCTTTAGACTATTTGTTCTAAATCGCTATTAAAGACATCCTTTATTGTGTAAGGACTATTACATAAATTAGAAAGGGATGTTTAATTAGCACTCCATCGAATTAGACTTATCAAATTACCAGCTATGTCATATACATGAATAAGGAATAGTAGGGGACCTATTATGGTGCCTTGTGGAACTCCTGCATTAGTATTCTCTAAAGGCGAATATGAACTTGAAACAAAAACGCTTTCTTGTCTATTTGAAATATTACTAAATAAGTGATTTAATACATTTTTAAATACTCTTTTTTCAAATACTTTGCCCACTGCTGATAATAATGAGATTTGTCTATAATTGGAAATCAGTGATTTTGTCTCCGGTTTTTAATATATATGCTCAAAGTCAACACATTTTAAAGATTTTGTGAAAATACGATGGTTATATGCATTTTTTTTTTACATAAATCACAGATTACTTTACATACATTGTCAGTTCAAAATATCTTAAATACCCCAGGTAGAGATACCGTGTATATTCGACTGGGATATACCATATCGATAATTTTACATTCGTACTTGTCATAAAATAAGTGTCCATGTAACAATTAGAACCAGCAGGTGGTATATATTCTAAAGTGTTTATCGCCTTTCATTATACATCTGACGATGACATTTACCTTTAAGGCCATCTTGTTTCGCGAAGAAAAAAAAAAAATATATCTTTTATATTTATAACATTCTGTTAACAAATCATGTAAAAAGGTAAACTGATAAGCATAACGTCCTCGCAATTTCTTGTTCAGATCCAGGAACACAGATGTCGAAATGAATAAGAATACACTAAATTCTTAAACAATATATTGTAAAATGGACACCAAGCACATTTTATAGTGTACTAAAAGATTTTCTGGTGTATTTTCTATGTTCTGAAACTTCATCATTCCATCAAAAATAAATTAAATGTTATTAATGTTTAATATTATTTGCGAGGTGCATGCACATTGCACCTATTGTTTTCGTATGTTTCTTTTCCGCCATGCATAAGTTTAACATGTTTAATGTTTACTGTGACTTCTATATATAATAATGTGTTTTATCGATTTATAAACTTTATGCTAAAATAATTAACCGACACGGAGCGATAGTACGGAAATTGAAAATGCTTCGGAAAGAGAATTGTATGCGATTCATTTTGAAAAAAAAACTGTGAATTATTTTGATATTCTGATAATAATGTTTCTTTTTGACAACAATATATTTTGTTGATTATTCAATATATTTATATGGTATCTGGCATTTATGTACATGAACATGCATAAAAATAATCCCTTGGATATATTTTAGTTGCTTGGTTGTTCAGGTTGTTTAATGTCCAGTGTAAACTATTTCATACATTTCCATGAAGAAAGAGTTCTCATCCGGGCCAAGGGAGATTTAAGGATTTGTTGTGCAAAATGTAATTTAAAGAATTAACTCCGTGTTTCAAAGTCAAACAAGATAATTATTATTTTTCTTCATATTTCTTTAAAAAAAAATTGAATATCCATATAATTTAATTTTTTTTGTTTTGTGCTCAATGAAATTTACTACGACAAATTAAATTTTATTGACAATTTTGGGATCAAATGTGATGAAGTTTATATTAAGTTATGTGCCAAACAGGGTAACGATAAACTGGTGAGTTGGAGACCATTCAGACTTCGTTTAGATGAGACACATCTTCAAAATCAATAGTTTAAAATTTTGGGGAGTTAAAAATTGAAAAAAAAAAGTTTTCAATGTTTACTTTGCACCAAGAATTTATATATAAACCTCTTCAATCTATTACTCTTCATCTGAGCAAAACTATTTCAAATATGATTTGTTTTAAACCGATTTAAACAAACATTAAACAGTAGAGATCACCTTGGGTAACGACAGTAAGACAGCAATCAAACAACAAAAAACGCATAAGGACATCTAGTGATATATGTAGCAAGTTATACTTTAATGTTCATGACTTACGAGTATTTTTCTCATTATATTTCTTGTGAAATTGATCGATGAGCAGCTTTTTACAAATACCGGAAAAAAAGAGATATGGCGTAAACGTCAATGGACAAGCAACCCAACGAGAAAAATGAAAAGTTTTGAGTTGGAAAAAGCATTCAATGCCATGTGATTGTTTTTAGGTTTAAAATGTGTGCGTTTTTTTTTTTTTTTTTTTATCTATGAAGAAGCCCATTAAAAAATTAAAGTAATTGACGCCAAAAAAGAAGTCATCTGTAAATATCCTTGCAAAGCATGATTTAACAGCGCGCATTATATTTCTCCATTTTCTCTATATTCTCTGACAAACCGGTAATTTCGTCGCCCGGGGATATGACTTTGACATTAATCTTCCTTCAGTATCTTTGCATTACGCAGCCGTGTCAATTCCGTATATTGTAGATAGTACGCGTGATATTTACAGTAGAAATACTCATTCAAGTGAATTTTATCGGGTAATATTAATTAAAAATAAAAATAGAATTACAATAAAAGAAATGATATTAATAAGTTCACAAATGTTGCTTTATTAAATGCACCTAGGTACGTGTTTGTAAACTTATTCACTGTTTAATCAGCGCGTGTCACTGGTACAAATCCAGGATAGTTTAAGAAAGTTTTCAAAATTAAAACTTTAACCACAGCCTGTGAATGTAATTTTAAATGGCAGAAAAACTAAGTCTATTTATAACAAAATACGGATAAATAGATTTTTAAGCTTCTTTCCAAGTTTAGTAGAAATCCGGGATATTTCAAGAAAGTTATTAAAATTTTTAAAACTTTAACGACAGAGTGAATGTTATGTTAACCAGAGACATATAATGTATTATATGTCTTTGTGTTAACTGACAGAAAAACTAAGCCCATTTATAAGTAAAATACGGATAAACATGATTTTTTTACAAAATTTACTCCTGAATATCTCATGGTCATAAACAAGCTTCTGTCCTAGTTTAGTAGAAATCCTGGATAGTTTAAGAAAGTAATTAAAATATCAAAAACTTTAACCTTACAGTGAATATTTGTGTATGCCGCTAGCCGACGGCGACGCCGATGACGGAATGTAGGATCGCTATGTCTCACTTTTGCGACAAAAGTCGCAGGCTCGACAAAATGTAATAAACTGTTAAAAAATAAAAATAGAATTACAATAAAAAAATGATATTAATAAGTTCAAATGTTGCTTTATTAAATACACCTATTTGTAAACTTATTGAATTTTAATCAGCGCGTGTCACTGGTACAATACTTTGAACATGTGTATCTTATGTGCTGGTAAACAAGTATATGCATTCTAAAATATTTTTATTAAAAATATACTAGAGAACTATAAAAGAGTAAACTTAACAAACAAGCAAAAGAAAAGGAACATAAATAAAAAAAAAAATAGTAGAAAATACAGTATTACATAGAACTATGAAATATAACAGACAGACAAACAAAATAAATACGGCAGTCCCAGAAACAAAAATGCAGAGAAAATTGAAATACCATAAATATGTTTAATCAATATACAAGTGGATCTAAACCGGGTCATGGTTGAACGAACATGAATTTCTATCGATTACACAGGTGACAATCAGCGGAGTGTGGCGGTTGTCGATTAAACATTAAATTAATCTATAATTACTCGAGATATGATTTTCAAATTTGAAATTATGTACTTTAAGAAAGTCTCCTTCTATATGCCATGTTCTTTGAGTCAATACTATCATTGATTTCAAAATTAGTGCAAAACTTTGTTCTTGGTGCACTTATGAGGTACTTTGCGATATTTCTACATTTTTTTTTTTTTGGCGCAAATGAATGCTGCAAAAGAAGAATTAGCGTACTTTATGTATGGCAAATTAATTCTTTTTTCAGCGCAAATGGATATCGGCCTTCAAAACACCGTTTGTACACTAACAAAAGTACATTCATCTTTTACGCTATCAGGCTAGCCTGAGAATAAAAGTTTTGGCTATTTGTGTAGGATTTTAATTTCAGAATGTAATAAACAATTAGGAAGATCGGTAAAACCTTAAGTGATTTGGAAAATGAGCTATGCACGATAAAAGGAAATAGTTTGGTGCGTCGATATGAAATTTCACAGAGGCATGTTATATTTGTAAAATTTGCATTAAGTCTTTCAATAACAACCAGTTGTAGAACTGATTGTTTCGATCCTTCAAATATGTATGAAAGAATTAATATTCATATTATTTTGTCTCTTTCATATATACAATTGCAGTATGTTTATAAATACTGTAGATTTGTAATTGATCATTGATTGCATTCATAACGTCCAGTGACAAATATTTCATTAATTCGTACAAAGAACAAATCAATAACTTTTAATATACAATTGATTGGTTATTTTAGGTGATTCGATCTAAATGATTTGCGTTAAAATTTATGAAACTTGGACAGAAGCTTACCTCTAAAATAAATAAATGTATGAAAAAGATAGAGTTATTTTCTTCATTCTGTATTTTACTCATACTTGGACTTAAACAATTTGTACAGTCAAAATAAAAGTTTTAACACCAACAGCAGCAACTGCAAGCGACGCTGGTTTTGAAGGAAGTCTTCACGATTTTTATCTATCCTCACAATCTTCGATTTAAATCAGATTCTGACATTGAGGGAACAAATACCATGGATATCTTGTCTTTTTTTTCATACATTTAGATATATTACGTGTATCTCATATAAAGCCTCATTTATAGAAAGTTATATATAGTTTATTGTGTCAAGGAAATATTTGGATTAAAGAAATATTTGGTGGAGGAGGAGGAGAAAGAGACTAATATATTTCGCCTTACTTGGTCTCGTGTTACAATAAATGTACTACTGTCAAAATGTGATGGAAGGAAAAGTTTACCCTTCGTTTTATACAGCAGGCTATTCCTAGTGTAATGATATTAGTTGCAAACATTTTTTCTATCGGTAAGAAATGGTATACAGTTTGAAATCTACATTAAGTTATAATACATTTACAGTAAGTTTATTGCATTGCTTAACGTTTCTCAATCAAGATAAAACGTTACAACCAATACTATTTTTACGACTAAATAAGTTTTATGTAAAATAGATAGTTTACGTTCAATTGAACTAAGGTTATTGTTTAGGTTATTTTTTTTTACATTTTATAAGAACAAATTTGAAATGTTATTAATGACGAAATTAGTATTAAACAAAAATATAATAATTAATATAACTTGTTTTAATTAACAAGTTACATGTTTCCAATCCAATCTTTCTAATATGATAAAGTACAAAGGGTGACAAGGGATAGAAATATGGTCACTAAAGGTCGTCTTTCGGCTGACAGTAAAAATCTTCCTTAAGTGGTGTATCCGTTTGGTTGTTTGGGATGTACAAGTACGCAACCGACTATTAATCAATCCAATCTTGTATTTTTTTATCTCGCATTTTTATATAAAATTATTTCAAATCAAAATAATAAACGAAATAACTTTCTGAAATAAAACCCTACCATATATCATACGCTCAACAAAACGATATACCATACGATAGATGAAACGCTAAACCATACGATAAACGAAACGCTAAACCATACGATAAACGAAACGTTAAACGCTAAACCATATCATGTCACATACGACAAATAAAACGCTTAACGATGCCATGAACCATACGATATACAAAACCCTAAACGATGACATTTACCATACGATGAACGAACGACGAACGAACGCTGACCGAACGTTGTACGAACGCTATACGAATGATGTACGAACGATGACCGAACGCTATACGAACGATTCCCGAACGCTGTACGTACGATTCCCGAATGCAAAAGTGTTAACTTTACGTTACAGGGACTGTAACAGCGTTTGTCAGTTTTATGGACTTCCCTTTTGAATATGCCTTGGAGTTCAGTATCACTTTTATACTTTTTATTACTCTAAATTCTAATATGACGTTCTTCAAACGCTTTGAGTACACTCCGTGGTAAAATATGAATATATTGTACGTCAGCTGATCGACAACGTCATGATTTATTTGGGCTGTTCCGATCATACTCCCACGTCATTTTTTTATGATTGAGCTACCCAACGTCAATTAGTGGAAATGGCGTCATTGAACGATGACGTAAGAATATAAGCATTTTACGGGAATATTTGTTAAAAGCCATTTTTTTACATATAAGTAAGATTATCATTTAAATTCATCCAAACCTGTCTAATTAGATATAGGAATATGTGGTGTGAGTGCCAATGAAACAACTCTCCATCCAAATAACAATTTATAAAAGTAAACCATTATAGGTCAATGTACGGCCTTCAACACGGAGCCTTGGCTCACACCGAACAACAAGCTATAAAGGGCCCCAAAATTACTAGTGTAAAACCATTCAAACGGGAAAACCAACGGTCTAGTCTATATAAAAACGAGAAACAAGAAACGAGAAACACGTATAAATTACATAAACAAACCACAACTACTGTACATCAGATTCCTGACTTAGGATTAAACGTTTTAATGGTACCAAACCTAAGAACGTTATTGTAAAGAATTTAAGCATGTCAATAGTTCAGTTTTCTCCGTTCTTTTACATCAATATTAACAATGTGTTTAATGACGGAACGGCAAATGTTTGCCTTCACCTAGAGCGCTTCGATCCAAAAGAATTGCCGTAATTGTCCTATCAGAATAGAAATACTGGGGCTTGAATTTATACTGATTTGACCACGGGTTTGCCCTTCATGCCAATATTTTACCCTCGCTATCGCTCATGGTAAAATATTTAGCATAAAGGCTAACCCGTGGTAAAATCAAATGCCATATAATCGTTACAGTTTATCAGGACTTGTGTTGTCATTGGTAGCACGGTTTATAATTAAGAAATAATTCATTGGGGTTTGAATGTTTACTGATTTTGCCATGGGTCATTAGAGACCATTCAGAAGCACAAATTAATTAATACAAATGTATAATATAACATTAATAATTTTCTACATAAGGAAATGCCTGAACCAAGTCAGGAATAGGACAGCTGTTTTCCATTCGTTTGATGTGTTTTGGCTTTTGATTTTGCAATTTGATAAAGGACTTTCCGTTTTGAATTTTCCTTGGAGTTCGGTATTATTCTTATTTTAGTTTTTAGACAGAACAAAAATTGAGAGGGTATTGATAAAAACAACAATAAACAATCATCATAGATAAAAAAAAAAAACCCACAGGCAATAAACATTAAAACATTATATACATTTAGTATATTCATAAAAAGATACTTCATTTGCATATAGTTAGATTAGCCAAAAAAAAAAAAAAAAAATATAACAGTTAAAATAGAACACACCTTTATTATTATACATGACTTTGTACATCATTTTGTTTTTCTGCGATTCTCATCATACAATATAGCACTGCCTACCACAGTGCCTATAATAATTACAGGGACATAATTAAGTCTAAAATGAAAATTTCAAAATTCACATTTCTTTATAGTAAAATGACTGAAAGGATGTGATTTATTTAGATTAGTTGTTGCAGGGTTGGATCAAATAATGACAAATAGTCTACAAACATAAACACCTATTCGACTGAAACGACCAAGAAATAATGAAATCTCTGATTTTTCTAAATCTTGTATTGTACTCATTGGTACAATTTTTCAGCTTTTCTTCCGCCAAGGGCATATACTTTGGAAAAATGTCTTTCAAATAAATTATTAGATACCGATTATGCTTATTTTGATGGGAGGGGCATGTTTTCTTTTTCTCTTGACAAACATTTTTTGAAGATTGTTTTAAAATTTACTGTCGTTTCTATATTTTGTCTTAAGCTTCAATGGAAACAAACTATTTCTTAGTTCCGTTCATAAAATATTTATTTTATTATAAATTATACAATTACAATATATATTCACATTCTGAATCTTATTTGTGAATGTGAATATATATTGTAATTGTATAATTCATCATAAAAATATTGTTTACACTAAAAATATTTATATACGAAATTAAGAATCGACAATTAAAAACATACCCTCACAAAAACTAAGGTTCGTTACCTTAATTATGTCTAAATCTAGGTCTATTCCTTCGGTTCATATACTCCTCTGCAGTACAGTCTACATTGACCAGTTAACATCACAACTATTGAACAGTCGTTCATATCCTGGTTATGCAATATGCATGCCGACCGTTAAACAACAAGAAAGCTTTAAATTTAAGCGCGTATTCCTACTATGTAATATACGTCAGCAAACTTAAAATAGATTAACTGCCTAATATCTATGAGTGCAGATACTTAATGGAACCGAACTTCATTTATCGTTGATTAATGGTATGAATATTTTAGGAATACAGTAAGTATTACATTGGAACATCGTAATATTAGTCTTGTAAACGAGTTTTGGAAAATTACTATGGAAAATAACTCGAAAAAATAACTGCATTTTACAAAATGAAAACAAGTGACGATCACATTTTGAGTGATAGTCACTTGCTGTCATTTCGTATATTCTATAATGAAAATAAAACAGCATTCAATTTTAATATTTACACAAATATAAACTTATTTTCAATATAAAATTACAACTTTAATCACAAACATTCGGCAGAAATTGGAGAGTGAGATGAAGGCAGTTACTTAGCATGCCACGTGAAATCAATTATAAAGGAGGTTAATCAGAGAAAGTTCAACAATTGAAAGTAACCTAAAAATACTAAACGCGAGTATGGCATGAAAATTTATAGCCTGGTACCTATGATGAGTTTTACAACTACTAGGTCAATGTCAATGCTAGTGGACGTTTCGTTCCCGAGGGTATCTCCAGCAAACATTGCAAAGTAGTCAGCACTTTTGTGTTGACATGAAATATCATTGATATTTTTAATTTCGATATTTTTGAAAATATTTGAAGGTCATTTGAAATCTTGTTTATAAATAGATTTATTTGATTTTGTACAATTCATTTCATTATCAAATATACACTAGACATGTGTATGTTACTAAATGTGTACATGAAAAATAACGTAATTCATTTAATTTATTATAATTTTAGACATAAAAGATATAGTAAATATGGCATGCTACTCAGTTGTTTATATCGTAGGAACGTAATGTGAACAACATTAACATTGTTTTTTCTTTCAAAACTTAACTATGATACTGAAATAAAGGATATGTGTCATGTCAGAGTTTATTGATGTGTGTCCTAAGCCAACATACTAAAAACTGAAAGATAAAATCCGAAGAATTTTATGTTAAATTTGAGGGTGTATGAAGCCTCTATTCCTTAGCTCACATCGAGTATCCCGATCCGAAACCGCGGAGGTATCCGAATCCGGAGGAGCAATTACACGGTGTGTAAGTAAAATCTGGATCCGATTCCCATGGAGCATAATCCTCCATGGGAATCGGATGTAGATTTTATTTACTAGAATTGCACTCAAGTGTAATAGCTCCTCGGGATTCGGATCCCTCAGCGGATTTCAGATTGGAATACCCGGTGTGTAGCTGGTTGGGTTTTCCTTGTACATGTAGAAGGTTTTCGCCATATCCTTTCTTTTTAGTACAGTAGTATTTCACGTTGTGCATCAATATCCTTTTGTATAATTTATGCAATATTCAATATATATTTGTTTTAGGGTAATTGGACTACATGTGGCACGTGTAATTTTCGCCATATAACTAAACCGTCAGTAATTTGGTGTTCCGAATGTGATGAAGGCTTATATCATGAGTGTACTGAACATCATAGCATCTCCAAGGCAACAAGGGGCATAGTACAGTCTATATCGATGAATACAAGAAACTACCACCATCAGTTCTAGAAATAACACAAACATGCAAAGACCACAATGAAAAATATACTGTAATCAACATGATTGTCCATGCTGCAAAAATGCATAGTAGAGACTCACAACGAGTGTAAAGAATTTGTTGATATTTACGATGTCGTAAAGATGTTAAATCATCAAATGCGTTCGTGGATATCGAACACACCTTGGCAGAAATTTTTGAAAACATTAAAAGAATTAGAAAGGACCGTGAAGAGAATCTGACATCAATTAAGTAAACTAGAGAAAATGTCGAGTCTGAAATAAAATGACAAAATTAAAGATTGTAAGCTATCTTGACAAACTCCAAGAAGATATTTTGAGTGAACTGAGCGAAACAGAGGAATAGGAGAGAAAACTCATACACGAATCGTAAATGTCATTACAGCAAACTGAAAAGGACGTCACTGAATACCAACATAACATGGCGAACATTAAACAGCATGCATCAGACCTTCAGGTATTCTTCTTCCTTAAACAAATAGAGCATAACGTAGAAGAAAAGGATAAATTTATTCAAACATAAATAAAGAACAAAGATTTAAATCATGCTTCTCTGTCTTGGAAGATTAGTTCTAGCGTTCAGAATTTTCAAACCAGTTTAGCAACGTTTGGCAATATTGTTGTAGAGTCCAAATCTAGTGGAATAACTATTGAAAGGAGAAAAGACAAACAAGCTCAGATCATGGTTATGGCACCGTCGCCTATATAGTTAGACAAAATAGAATTTAAATTAAAGAAAATGTTACTACAAAAGGCAATGACATAACTGGATGTTTTCGGTGTTCAGATGGTTAAATGTTTTTTCGAGTAATGGAGATACGACGGTTGTTGTTCTAAAAATGACAGATCAAAACCGGTAAAGATTACATTCGAATTTCAAACATTTGATGTAGAACAGATTGACGAAAGTTTAATTGCTATCACCACTTGCAACGAAGGTGGCAGAATCACACTTAGGGACCTACTAGAGAGGAAAACTAAGAAAATCATAGAAGTTGATGTATGGAATGATGGAATAGCAGTAAGTGGTGACTGGTTGTATTTTAGTGCAAGGAAGAACGGATTGATGCGAGCAAATATAATAGAAGGATCAATTTGTGAAGTAGTTAAGGAGCCAATGTCTGGATGTGCCTATATAGCTCTATTCGACAACAATCTTTACTTCACAAACGAATTGACGAATACCGTGACATGCAGTGATCTGGAGGGACACATCAATTGGATATTTAAAGTCGATAATTACGGCAATATTTATGTAGTCGGAAATGAATTTTCAAGTGTTATTGTTATCTCGCCGGATGGAAAACAAAGCAAAGTTATATTATCGTCTGCAGATGGACTTGATTGTCCTTAAGTTTTACATTATAATCGAGAAAATAACCAGCTGCTAGTTGGAAACCAAAGTGGACATGCGTTTCTCTTCGATGTAACATCCAGGTGAACTATCATACTTTTACATGATTAATTTTATATCTTTGTAAATTGTTTTGTGCCATAATTCAGTCTGATGCTTTCCTTGAATTTAGAATTTCCAATTCAATGATTATAAAACTTTGTCAAGTTTAATAAATTTTGATTTGATTTGGTTCTAATTGTATGGCACATTTCAATGAATCATTTAATCTTATTGCTACTTTGTAGTAGGCGATGTGAAATTTGATCATTGTATAGTATATTCAACATGAATTATCAACACTATTGGTCCCATTTTTATAAATAAGATATTATGAACAAAAAAAAAAATAATAAAAACCAATAAACCAATGAACTACTGTAGAGATACTGCGAGCAAAGCCCTTGCAATGTTCATGACATCAAAAAATTCAAGAAACAAGTCAAACCAACAACAAATGAAGTTGCAGGATGGCACTATATGGTACAGATTCTAAGAGTGTCATCACATTGTGATTAGGTGTTCAGGATAAGAAGTGAATTCAAATGTGAACTATATAGCGCGCAGAAATGACGAAGTCCATGTCATTCAAAAGTTTTCCCAAAATCATTCAAATGAAGGAATGAAATAAGAGTTGAAGCGATACGCCAAAAGAGTAAAAAGAGTAAGTTCTTTGTACATGTTATTAGTTTTACAAAATTAAAAAAAAAGCGGTGCAGGAGCAGTTGCGATATTGAAAAGTGAGACAGAAAGACGAACGAATGAACGGTCTCTTCAGATTTTCTAAATAGCACGAATTAGATTATCTATCTAGATCTATTTAGCGGCTAAGCTATGTATATGTTCAGTAGTCAAAATATACGTTACACTACCGAGCACATAGGTAACGTCACAACCAAAATCCCCGCTTCTGTATATTGAAATAGTCCGGCTGTCAACACAGTCGATCCTTTTCATAGAAACTAAGCTATATAATTCATTGTTTATTATGGTCCTGAATATCTGTTCCTCAAGGTCAATCAAACACAAGTTATTCAATTGACTGTTTAAAAAAATGAGAATATAAAAGATCACGATACGTTCATATATGTAAGCAAACTCTCCGGCAGTTTGAGTTCAGATCCGCATTCAACTCTACACTAATTGGATCACTGTACTGAGTTTTATATGTAAGAAGTATTTTCGGTTGGCACAAAGCAGATAACCGCTGTGTATCGGATTTTACTGTGCATTTCATCTGTATATCTGCAGTGACAATAATACATGTTAGAAAAAGTGGATTTTCAGGCAGTATGTATCTGGAATAACAAAATCTAACAAAAATAAAATAACTTTTAATTATACTTGTATATAAATTTTCTCTCTCTACCTATCCTATTTTCTTTTGGTCTAAAAGTGACTTCCTAAAGTTTTCATCTACACTTTTCGTATTGGTCACAAAATTTCATATATTCACATAAGCTCAATATAAAAAGTATACCTACCTACCTACCATATTTTTAAGAAAAAAAAACACATTTACTTTTTCAGGAATTCGATACCGACGGGGTTAATCTAATGATGATGCTGATGATAGATGGCTAATAAAACGCATAATTAGGACAAGAACAAGACATGTCACACTACCCGGACAAATTATTCTGACTCTGAACCGACAATTCTTTGCTCGTACTCCATAATGCCGCGGAGACCAAAGAGTCGTCGGTTTGATCGGGTCAAAGATCAAAACTACAATCGTCCAAACTCAAGGCAAACACATAGAAGTGGTCAGAGGAGTAAAAGTAAAACACATACAACATTTTGGAGCATTAACACCTAAAAGGCATAAATTCACGTATCAATAGATTGAATCATTGTTGGGAATTAGGAACCCTTAGGACTTATGAGAACAAAATTGCTGAAATATAGTTCACAAATAGCTTTATAGTAAGATAAAACACAGTATGATATCAGACATAATATAGTAGTTAGTAATGTTAGACACGTTTACATTCTTGTTTTAAAACTATTATTTCACTATTTTATATGGAACATAAAGCAATATGTAGCAATACCAATATACACATTCTGTTACAGATGGTTATTTTTATTTGGCATTAATAGGGCTTAGTTTATTTCCGAAGTAAATCAGTTCACTTCCTAATTAAAGAGCCATATCGATTACAAACAAGAAAACACAATAATATACTTAATGCATTACACATTATTTTATTATTTATCTAGAGATAACAATAAGTGAGAGAAGAGCCATGTGGATGAAAGAAACTTGTTTTTGTGAAATGTTAGACATCCTGTGTGCCAATTTAATAATAAAAACATGTTTCATATTTACAGAGCATAGTACAATATCAGCCAATTTTAGAAACATTAGCAAGTTCAATAGTCCACAAAGCTTTGACCTCAATTTCTATGGAAGAATTACACTTTTCTATAGGTATAGAACCACTAATTCAGGCCCGGTCGGAAAGAACATACAAGAAAGTAGACCATGTTTTAAACAAAATAGTTCCTACGCGTAGCTGTATCTCTGTCAATAGGTGAAATCATCGGGTAGTTTTGGTATCAAATGAAAGCTTGGGGACTTGGAATCACTGTAGAACCCTTGTTGAAAGTTCCTTTTGAATAATAAAGAAGTATATAAAATTTTAATAGGAGGGCACATTTGCCCTGTTGTTCAGATCAGAAGAACCGAGTCAGGATAAGGTATAGTTTTGACATGAAATAACTGCTACTTGATTTGAACTTAAGACAAAGTAGCCATTAATGCTTGAAATTGCAGAATTTAACATGGGGCTATGCATTAGTGGTTTTATACCTATACTGAAAATAAAAGTTATATAATTATGTAGGATAATTCATGAAGACTTTCTGTTGCACAAACGTATCACAATAACGAAAATAAACTTTGGTCGATTATAATGAATCTAAATAAATATTGTTATTTAATTCGCTGTTAGGACAACATAACCAAAGACGAATTCACTGATCTTTAAAACACAACTTATTCATAGTCATTGTTCTGTTTGTCAATAAATAATGATTTAAGTCATACATCCAGCTTGAAAACAAACGTTTGGCTCTATTATTTCACTATTTGAATATAAGACATTAATGTGCATTTTAAATGTGAAAATACAAATACACAACGAATTCAACTATATTCATTAATATCGCACTTCCAATATAAAAGACGTCTAAGGGGAACAACCTAAAATGAATGTCTTTCACATTAAGTAAAAATACTTCTCGTATTTTATAAACGCATATTTGTTGTTGAGATCGATCATTATATATATATATTAACAGAAGTTAGTAGAATTTTCGAAATATCTCCTGTGCTGTCCCTAAAATGAATCAATTAAACTAATTAATTTTCGACTGCATACGCTCGTAATGTTTGATATTACTTCCATCAAATGTAGGATAAATAAAAGACTAAACACGCGATGAAACTATTTTGTAAACTAAATCGTTGCCTAATTTTCCTCAATTAATTGATTAAAACAACAATACCGTATAAAGTATGTTCGTTGTAGCTGAAAGCAAGCCGAACACTTTAGTCCGCTGATATCGAAATCTTGCATTCGTACACTTCAATACTTTCGCTTTACTTCTACGTATATTTCGTATTACTTCATTGATTATTTTTGAAATGTCCAAAGTAAGTTTGTACACATACTTAGGATTCTGTAAATAAGTTCCATATTGTTGTTGTTTTAACTGTGAATATTCGAAGACATATTACTGCTCTTCCTACCCCAAAATCAAATATCATCAGATCCTATTCATACCATTTACACCTTTTACACTTGCAGTATTCGGTTTGGAATTCTTGAAAGTAACCAAAGCGTTTTAACTGAGGTTATAATGTAAATATAAAACAATGAACTGAAACGGTGTTTTGATTTATGACACAATGCCTGTAACTAAAACGTGCATAAAAGATAAGTGCTTGGAATCAAAGCACGTATTATTTCTGATATAACATGTATAATGTACATTCCAAATATTTTGCGAATCGATTCGTCTGCCATGCTATATATAAAAATAAAACTATGTTATATATATGCATAATTTATTTTCGTTCATAATTTGTAAAAATTAAGCCGTTAGTTTTGTCCTTTGAATTGTTTTACATTTGTCATTTCAGGGCCTTTTTATAGCTGCCTACGTGGTATAGGTTTTACTCATTGTTGAAGGCCGTATGGTGATCTATCATAGTTGTTAATTTCTGTATCATGTTGTCTCTTGTGGAGAGTTGTCTCATTTGCAATCATACCACATCTTATTATTTTTATAATGAAAGATGCATATTTGATTTCCATCGGCAATGCAAATATGATCATTTAAAATCCAATGGTAGGTGGTTTGTCAAAAAATTGAGACTGGAAACGGAAATGTAAAATAGACTACAACCCGACCAATGAGCAAAAACAGCCCAAGGCCACCAATGGGTCTTCAACACAGCGAGAAAATCCAGCACCCGGAGGCGGGCTTCAGCTGGCTCCTAAACAAAATGTGTACTATTTTAGCGAAAATTGACGTCACACTAAACTCCAAAACATATAAATGAACCAAAATTAACAAAATATACAAGACTAACAAAGGACAGAGGCTCCCGACTGTGGACAGGCGCATAAACGCGGCGGGGTTAATCATGTTTTGTGAGATCTCAAACCTCTTCCTATACATCTAGCTAATGTAGAATAAACAAACACACAGAAATACGTACAATAAAACTCAGTTTAAAAGAAGTCCGAGTCCGATGTCAGAATTGGTAACAGAAAAACTAAGCGAAATGACAATGATACATAAATTAACAAAGGGCTATTAGCATTTACTGACATGCCAGCTCCAGGCATCAATTTAACTGATTGAAAGTTTATGTCTCCATCATATGCAAATCAAGCACAATCCTTCCTGTAGAGGTTTAGTATCCTACCATCATTAAACATGTTAAATATGTGAGGGAAAATAAACCGTATCATGCCAACAACTGTTTTAGAATAAATGTGTTTATTTCCGATTCAAAACCTTAGGAGTGAATCAAAATCAAGTCCAAAAATGCCATCTTTAATGACCTGACTACAGTATCGTTACTATATCCCTGCTGAATAAGTCTACTTAAAACATTATTGAATCAAACATTGTTTTCTTGTACTTCAAGTCTTCGTCAAATATATTATTATACGCTATGGTGACACAAGTCTGATACAATTATATTATCAGTTTATCGTCTGATATGATTTATAACAAACTTTTCTAAAATTGTCCGTTTATAAATTTTGAAATTATAAACTAAGGTTTTAACTCCATCAGGCACAGTTGACCTTAGATAGATTAGGCTATTTTTAGGTACTGTTTGGTCACATAGTTCTTCAACTGTTTTGGTCCTTATACATCCTCGGCTTTCAAGTATTTTGCTGTGAGCGTTCCTGAGGAAGGTAAATCTAGAAAAGCGCTTCGGACGCATGAAATTAATAACATGTTGTTTTCATTTATTTTATCGACCCACATTCCTTCACATTCAAAGTTCCTTTTAGGGCATACATATATATGTCCTTTAAGTCATATAGCTAATTACATTTTTAGATGTATGCTAGGCAAGCAAGTTGAGGGATATTCGACACGATATAAAACACAGATACCTGATTCAAAATTTTGATGGAACATGGTTGAATGCAAAATTATATTACTATTGTGCTATGGTGATTTTATGTATTCTTGTCTTTCATGTTTGCTTATGTGCTTTGTCTATATGCCATTTTGTTTCACTTTGTTTACATAGAGATTTGTTTTATAGTGATAAAGAGTATCACATAATGTTGACTGCTGTACCCCAGTTTTGAAATTTTACCTTTATGTATGTTTGTTTTGTTCACACATTGTTGTCAATATAATGGAACTGTATGCGACTCTCGTACAAGTGAGAGGTTTAGCTAGCTATAAAACCAGGTTTAATCCACCATTTTCTACATAAGGAAATGCCTGTTTCCATTCGGTTGATATGTTTGAGCGTTGATTATGCCATTTGTTAGGGACTTTCTATCAAAAATTTTGTTGGAGTTGGTACATTGGTTATTTTACTTTTAACTAAAGGTATAGTGTCTAGTCATGATGTCACTAGTGTTCATCCATAATATACGATTATGAAAATATTCATATAAGACTAATACATTATCAATGAGTCTTCTGTGATACAAAACAAGATTGAAGATATAAAATATTTGAATTTTCGATACCAACAATAGCAAACCTCACAAGTCTTCTATGTGTAAGGAGTTTCATTATAAATAAGTTTAAAATACTGAGAATCAAAACACATCCATCTAAATGACAACAAAATCATTAACTTTATAAGCGTAAACATCGTTTGGCAAGCAATGACCAGCAATTTTATGCATTTTCCGGTCAGAAATAATCCAAGCGTCTTTTAAGGGAAAGGAAGTGTTTTCCGAATAAGCGTTATATCCTGGTTAATTTGAAACTTTATCGGATATTCCTCTATGATTCATCGGATGAGCTTTTAGTAAATCATCTAGCGCGGTATCTTCAAAAATTCAGTATCTGAATCTTCCAGAAAATCTCTTTGGTTTGATATATTATAACAAGATAGCAATGACGTTGCGTCTGTCGATCCGATTTGTTAGTTATATTTCCAATTATAAATTACATTGCTGGTTTATAAAACGGTTTTGGATGATTTATTATTTTGTCACACGTCGAGGAGCATATTTTCTTTTGAAAATATTTATCACATCGCTAATGATATACTCGTGAAGCTTATATTTGTCTAAATTAACAATTTTAGATTTTAAATTATTAATCTTTGTTTCTTGTTTCTGATGTGTTATTTGATAGTCGTCGAATTCCTTACGTATCTCTGACAATAGATATTCCGCTGATAATCGATCTTGTGCTTCATTTTTGTAAAATAAAATAAAATATAGGGAGCAAATTGAATTGATCATTCTTGGGAGGAATGCAAACATCTAAATGTTATGAGCGTATTGGGATTAGAAAAAACCGGTTCTTATGACAATCTCAAAGAGATTTGAAATATATACAATTTTGAATTTGAATTATTAACTACAAGTAGTGCATGGATACTTTATTTAGTCCTTCTTATGCGTATTTTGATGTACATTTTATAGCTTAGATCGAAAACATAAAACGGAAACATAAAATTTAGAACTTCGGGCATGAATGAATTATTTATCGATTTAAAGACGTTAGACAATCATTGTCCCAAAAGCAAACACTTATATATCAAAGTCATTAAACCGTGTACACAAATATAGTGTAAAGAATAATGCGCACTTATATATCTGGTAATTAATATGGACACTTATTATGTACTATTAAAATATAAAATGACAGACATTAATGTACATTTTCGGCAGATTTTCCTTATGTACTGACTGCATGAATGAATTTATTAATGCAAACAAACTTACAACAATTTTGAATTGTAACAAATTCCTTATGTCGTTACATCATATTTACGGCACGGTAACAGATAAATAACCATATTAAACGTAATTCAATTTCAAATAAGATAAGTTTCTTTTACCTTTCGTCAATCCAAATATTAACTGGATCATTATAAATGATCAATAGTGTATACTCAGATGACTTCATTGGGCATGCACTCCACCTCTTAAAACATAAATGAATAAAAATCTAGTGACATTGTAATCAAATAAACAGAAAGTAGCAGAAAAATGTATTAGTTCAATCAATATGAATGAAAGCACCGGTCAACATAATACTTTGAAACAAAATAGACAGGTATCTATATACTATGTTGGAATATGTTTTAACAAAGACTTTCCAAATATTCATCACCACTTAACATACTACAAAAATATTCATGGACACCAACACAGTAACTTAAACCAAGCACATTTACATTAAGCGGTATAAAACAAACCTAACGTGTAACAAAACGTCTCCTTTTATTTCGATAACATAATGAGTACATGTAGATATTCAAAGCCAATCAATTCCGACAGACCGTATTGCTCTATACAGTAAATGTTGCGGACGACAAAAAGTGTTAAATCACAACAAATTACCGGCTATTGGTACTTTTAGATGCAATAAGTACCTCAGAATAAAATCAATTGTATACGATAGCAAAATCCGTTGTTTTACAAATGGTTATTTAAACAGCAGATACAAATATCCTGTTCACGATAGTAAAAACAACTGCATGTGTTTAATGGCAATCGAGAACACTTTATCTACTGTATTTGCCGTAGCGATTGCTGGTGTTGGGATTTTTAATAAGCTAATATAGCAATAATGTCGTCTCGTGCGTCAATAAAGGTCGCTGTACTTTCTTTGCAACAGATTATGTACAGCCACATTATCAACGCTGCTGATAAACACGATCTTTGCAATGTCTAAAGTAAATGTGCACATAGGACCTCAATATATGAAAGATATACAACGAAACATTTTAGTTGTTTTCTTACTGTGAATAAGTAAATAGATATCGATCCCAAAGAAACACGGGTAAATTTCAAACTCGATATAATAAAAAAGAATGTTTGTAATGAACAATTTTGATTACTAGTATGTATAATTATAGAACGGACAATTTGACTGTTAGCTTCTTAATTCCAGGTGGCAGATATTCAGGACGATAATTTGTATATGCTTGAAGGATATGCAGTCAAGTTTTGATTTAAACAAGAATAATGTCGAACCCACGCTTATATTATATCAACGGGGAGGAATAGATAGTTTCAACTGGTGATATTCAATTGGTGATATTTATTACAAAAATCATCTTAAAAATATTGCTTTATTTCTTTATTTCTTCATCAATTAATGTATTCACGTATTATTTGATGTTATTTTCTATCATATATATTATAAAGTTGTTGATGCTACTATTTTATGCATGGTCAAAATGAAAATGAATATTTGATATCTGTCCGCAATCCAGATATAATCATTCAAAATGCTGATAGCCGTTGGTTGATCAAGTCCATTTCTTTTGTCGAATAATGTCTTCTTGTACTTTAATTCTTTGTCAAGCACATACACTCTATGATGATGAAAATCCGAAATAATTATATTAAAATCCTTGGCAACACACATCCCGTGACATTGAAAATGTTTATCAGCGTCAAATCAATACATACCCTATAAGACTTGAATGACTGATATGTATTATCTTTTTCTCCAAAAGCTCAATGCTATGGGTGTCGTTAGTGCTGCCGGTCCGATATACGACGCATAGATACGGCTCCAAAATTCGCATAAAACAAAGCATGTGACAATTTATGTTAGAAACAGATGCTTTGTTGATGACGATACCATCAGTGTTCATCCATATTACATAGAAAAAGTAAAATCACAAAAATACTGAACTCAAGGAAAATTAAAAAGGAAAGTCCCTAATCAAATGGCAAAATCAGAAGCTCAAACACATCGAACGAATGGATAACAACTGTCATATTCCTGACTTGGTAGAGGCATTTTCTTATGTAGAAAATGGTGGATTGAACCTGGTTTTAAAGCTAGCTAAACCTCTCACTTGTATGACAGTCGCATCAAATTCCATTATATTGACAACGATGTGTGAACAAAACAAACAAAACAATAGGTAAAATGTCACAAATAGGGTAAATAGTCTAATTCGGTAGGTCACATTCGTGAAAAGGAACGGGATTGTAGTTACGACTTAAGGAACATATCCGATATCATCTGTGAAACGGATATTCCATAACGGCCAACCAACTCGTGATGGCGTCCGTAAAATTTACAAAGTGATGATTTCAACTTCACCATTTGGAACTCTTGGTTTAAAATGAAAATCCACAATTGGGAAGCTGAAATAATCTCTTTGTCGTAATGTTTTGTTTTCAACCGACCCTCATAGTCAATTTCTAGATATAAGTCATAATCAAATGGCAAAATCAAAAGCTCAAACACATCAAACGAATGGATAACAACTGTCATATTCCTTACTTGGTACAGGCATTTTCTTATGTAGAAAATGGTGAATTGAACCTGGTTTTATAGCTAGCTCACTTGTATGACAGTCGCATCAAATTCCATTATATTGACAATAATGCGTGAACAAAACAAACAGACACAATAGGTAAAATGTCAAAATAGGGTACAGCAGTCAACATTGTGTTATCATCTTAATCACTATAAAACAAACAAATGTAACGAAGAAGCACAAAAGGATTACATAAAATTTAACATCCTCATTTTGCTTTATTATTATACGATTATATTTATCTATGTAAAATCCACCCATAAAGGATGGAAGGTTTTAAGTACTGGCGTAATATCGCGCGTTCAAAATTCGCACAGGTAGACATAAAATAATTTTGTCGTTCAAAGTTCAAAGTATGACGGGATACATAAGTAAAGAGTCACGTAAAATGTATATCACAAAAACAGACTTAACAGTAAAAGTAATATTAATTAATAAAATAATATTGTGGTTCAAAGTATGACGGGATACATAAGTACAGAGTCACGTCAAATGCATATCACAAAAACAGACTTAACAGTAAAAGTAATAGTAATAAATGAAATGATTTTGTCATTCAAAGTATGATGGGATGCATAAGTACAGAGTCACAACAAATGGATATCTCAAAAACAGACTTAACAGTAAAAGTAATATTAATAAAACAAATAAAAGAATACTATAACACGTTATTAAGATGATAAACAACGTCAGTACGCAGAATCTATACTTCAAGACTATCGTGTATTATTTGAGAAGTTGATACGGAATATTTATCAGCAAGGTCTTGGTACCTTCCAAAGAAACTTTTAGAAAAGGACGAGACGTTCTTTGACATACCCTGCTTCATCAACTTTCTGCTCAGACACTGGTGACGTTTTACAAAGTCTGAGTAGGAGCTGCAAGCTCTTGAATACCGAATAAGTTGGGAAATGTATATCCCATATGCAGGTGAAGTTGGTATATTGCTACTAAGGTGGGGGAAATTGATAATTTCAAAATTAAAATTGTCTCGTTTGTCATAGATTCTGGTACTGAGATGACTGCGTATGTCAAATTTGAGGTATAAGTCTAAAAATGAGGCGGAGGACGCCGTGTCTGTTGTTTCCTTAATTTCTAGTTCTGGTGGATATATTAATGGAACCCAATCAGAAAAGTTCGGATTGTTAATGGAAAGAACATCATCAATATTTCTGAAAGTGAAATTAAATAACCTGGCTTCTTTGATCTTTGTTTTGACAAGTTTCTGATGGAACTCCGATTCATATGAAAATAAGAAGAGGTCGGAAAGGAGAGGCGCACAGTTCGTTTCCATAGGAATGCCGACAATTTGTTGAAAAAGTCTACCTCCAAATTCAACAAATATGTTGTCAATAAGAAACTCCAGCATACTGATCACTTGTTCCTCTGTGTAGCATGTTTTACCCTTTTGTTCACTATTAACAAAATATGCCGTATGGTATCCCAAAGTAATAAATTTATAGCGTATGCTACCATTTTTATGTTGAAAAGCATTGTGGATTATTTTTTTGACGGTTTTCAATTTCACATGGGAATGGTGGTATACAAGGTTGAAAATCAAAAGTTTTAATAGAACTAATTTCAGAAAAGACCGAGATTTGAAATTATTCAGAAGTTCTTTAGAGTTTTAAGAATCCACATATGGTTAATACCACTACGCGAGTAAACAGTTTCACAGTATTTCTGAAGACCCTCTTTCACTGCGGACAGAATTTTAGTTAATCTAATGGGCAATTCTTTAGTGGAACATGCAGATGAGCCGGCAATGTACCGTTGTTTTACGGAATTTTGTGAAGTTTAGGTATCCAATACAAACAAGGTAAGTCCTCCGATTTGTTGATCAATGCAATGTTCATTGAAGCCATGAAGGACTTATGATTCGTGAAAATTTCATCCTTGTCAAATGATATGTTTTTGTATGTGGGATTACCTGAGTGCTCATTTATTCCTAATTCTTTTACAAGACACTCGTAGTAATACGATTTACATACAAAGACAATATTATTTGAAGCTTTGTCCGCAGGAACAACAACATACTTATCATGAAGAGATGATAGACATTTCACAGCCTCTTTGTCTCTGAAAACGGACTTTGGTCGATCATTCACATAGTTTTCAACTTATAAATGCGACGTTTTATCAGAGATTTGATTGTTTTGACCCATTCTGACAAAGTGTCCAGTTGAACTTCTTCTCGTTTAGCTCATGCTCTGGCGTAGTCCTCAATAGAATCTTTAATTATTTTTGAAGTTATGGTTCCAATTGATGTGTTGGGGTTCTCTAAACTTAGTACCATGAGAAATCACCTTTCGGAGAATTTCATGTTGAATTATGTTTAGATCCCCAGTAATAACATGACCAGAGGGGCTGTAATTGTAAGGCAAGTGGGAACAGTCACATGTCAGAGGGTTTTAGGTATTGTTCTAAATCAAGGTCCTGTAATGTTTGTTTATAGTTAAATATTTTGGGTGCAATGGTTTTGTCTATACTGTCCCCAAAGGAAGAAAGGCGAATAACTAATAAATCATCTTCAGAGACGCATAAACAAATTGGAGTTCTTCTCTCGCGTCCTACATTTGCAAATTTCAGAAGACGTCTACCAGGATGAAGTTTCATAATAAATGAGTTTTGTTTACTGAGAATCAAGACACATCCATCTTTTAATACAACAAAATCGTCAACTCTGTCTGCATACACTTTGTCTTCCAAGGAAAGTTCAACAATTTTACACAATTATTCATTTGAAAGAAGCCAAGCGTCCTTTCCGGAAATAGGTACTATTTTGTCTACAAGCTTCATATGACCCGCAAGCTGAAGTTTTGGATATTCATTTTATATTCATCCGATGAGTTTCCATTTAAATCATATGGCGCTGCGTCTTCAGCATCAAACCATTCCGTATCTGAATCTTCGTGAGAATCTGCTTGGGTTGCAGTATTAGAAAACGGAGTTTTAATAGCGCGGTGTCTTTTAATATAAATTTCTTATCCGTTGCTTTAATCATATTTCCGATTGAAAATTCTATAGCTTGTGAGAAAGCAGCTTGTTGGCCCTTTTGGTTTTGTCACAAGTCGATAAGCATACTTTACCTCGGATAATGTATTCATGATAAAGGCAAGATTGTACTCATGGAGTTTAAGAGCGATTTTGTTCGTAAATCGTTGACGTTTGTTTCCTGTTCTTTTATTGTTGTTTGATAGCCCTTGAATGCACAACGTACTTCTGACAGCAAATATTTCTCTGTCAAATTGATTTGTTTTCTCACATTTTCACTTTTGATCTTATGTCACGTTTTAAACTTTCCTCATCTTGAACAAGCTCTTTCTTTTCTCACTACAATTTTCACTAAGTGCATCAAGTTGTTCAATGAAATTGTCCTCTAATAATAAGTTCCTTATTTCTTTCTTGATATCTTCCTCTGCATTTTGTAATCCACATAAATCGTGTTTTTGGTGCAATTGTCCTAAGCATTCAAAATATACGAAATCCTTGCAGTCCTTGCAGAATAGCTGACATTCTTCTTTGTTGTTGAATCTACAATGAAGTGTTTTGTAGAGTTGAGATCTTCATGATGTTTTCTACACTATCTAATGTATTAACCGCCATTGTTGGAAGTGTTATTTAAGTGCCTCTACATCTATACCTAGTTACAATGACGTAATATTGATTTTATATTTATTTGAAAATTTGCAAAGAACTAACATGAACTTTTCTCGAGATACCGTATATTATGTTCAATATGCACATATGCTTACACGTATAAATCAGGTTTCTTTGTTATTCATTTAATTATTGATTTCAATGAGTTTGAATGTTAAAATGAACTGTATTAAACAGTATTCAAGATATAAATACTTTAAATTATTGGAAATCAATCTGAAAGTAAATAATAAATTATTTTCACGGTGTTGCAGTCCAATAATCCTTATGATTTTTTTTTTTTTTTAGTTTTCTTTCACATTCTATTTTTACAAGTGCAAATATTCTGCTTAATTGAACATAAAAGACAAGAAGACAAGAAAGGAAATTAAAACCACCCAAAATAAAATACATATAAGGACGCGTTAACGGATGAGGTTTAAGAATTATAACATAATGAAAAGTTATTGAAAAACTAAACCAAATGAGCAATAAAATAACCATAAGTCAAAGAAAGGGAGACAAATACCACGACGAACAGACAAGGTTCCGTTAAAAAAAGTCAATACAGTAAAAATTGGTCAACACGAAACCCATCAAAACATTTGGTGAACTGATGTGCTCTGGTAAAGAATTAAATTTCCGCTCGACTATTAATACCCGTAATGACAAGTTAAATTAGGGATGAGTAGAATTTGGTGATAATTTTCTGTGAAGTTACTGTTCCTTATATGATAAGGTCATTCGAGCTTTTTCTTCACCTATGCAAAGATGGCCTAAGCAAGATTTGGCACTACTATTATGGACTTCTTGGTCCGCCGTCTTGTTGTTCAAGTTCAATGGGATGGATGCAATCAACAAAGTTATGAAACTTTCGATATGTAGGCATTGATTTTACAGTGTTAATATATATATAAAAGATAGTATTGAATTTTGATCGACATAAAAAGTTGATCACAGATTTGATTTTGGTGTTTTAACGCCACTTTTAAGCACCGCTTTTGGGCTATTTCGTGGCGGCCAGTTTTAATTGGTGGAGGAAGCCGGGTGCCCGGAGAAAACCACCGACCTTCGATAGGAAAACTGACAATCCTAGTCAATTAAGATTGAGTCGAGTGCACCCGCACGAGCGGGGTTCGAACTCACAACCTCAGTGTTGACTGGCTAGTGATTACAGTAGTAACTACTTAGACCACTCGGCCACCGAGGCCCCAGTTGATCACAGATACAAATCCCCATATTTTAATACACCAGGTGCGCATTTAGTTAATATAAGGCTTGAATAAACAGTTAGAAAGCCGAATCAATCACGTAATTATAAAGCATTGGCAACCCAAAATTAAATAGAAATGGTGCAAAACACAAAATACACTATTGCGATATTTTTACTTGTCTTTCTGGAAAGAATACATTACAGACTGATTTTTTTTAAAGACCTTTAACGCTTTTTCCTTGTTAAGTGAATTGATAATTTAGATACATTGTTTTTAAATTTTGCGATAGTGAAGCTTAGCTCAATGGGTATTGAACATTGTTTTGATGTTCATGAAAACAGAAAAAAAAAGCATAGGAATTGCCTCGATTAAAATGTTCACATTTGATTTTTAGATTCCTACACATCAGCGAATTACGATATTTATTTCAACTGTGACTTTTAACCTGTTGTTTGAAGTGCTAGTAAGCATGTATTTCAACTGATAAGGTCCTTAATAATTAACTTGTAATAAGCATGATAAGTGTCTAATGATCCGTAATAAACATATTCAAAGGTTTAGTTTAATTATAGTCCCACAGATTGTTCCGTATATAGTATCATATATCACGAATTGTTTGATGATTTGAAAATTAAAAATCCAAAACAAAATACTTACAATCACAATTTTGATCTAAATGCTACATTGGTAAAAAGAGAGACGAAAGATACCAAAAGGATATTCAAACTGATGAGGCTTATCCATCTGACAATGCCTGATCAAAAATGAAAACCGATCAAAAGACCAAACAATATACAAAATACACATAGAAAATTAAAGACTAAGCAACATAAACCCCATTAAAAACGGGGTTATATCATGTGCTCCAGAAAGGTTAAACATATCCTGCTCAACATGTAGCACTCGTAGTGTTGCGCGTGTACAAACCCTGAGATAAGTCTAATTCGCTATGTCACATTCAAAGAAAAGAGGAAGGAATATGGTTACGACAATTGGAATGTATCCGTCGTCATCTATAAAATTTTAAGGCACTTCCTTCATGTCTCCGAAAATAGTTGCATCAACAGAGATTGTTTCTCAGCTACATACAATTATGTTAAATTCAAAGTTTACTCTTTTAATAAGAAATGTTTTGCAGAAAACTATAAACAATGACCTGAATGCTTATGCGACCTACGAAAACGTTGTCATTTCTTAATATTATGCATGACATCAATAAGAGAAGTGTTAGATTTGTTCACTTGGCCCATGAAGGAATCTTCAAATTATTTATGGGATTGTACAGGGTGTTTTCTAGACGGTTTAGAGGAACTGAAAATTTCTAAATTTAATATCGTGTTTGTAATTTCCTAAACGTTGCTAAATCAAACTTTTATTTTTACACATTCGGAAGCGGTATTAATGTTCTTGTGTTCATTTGAAAATTCTCGTCCTGTTTGTCCTATATGTCGAAAAACAACGTTCACGCACAATTCATGTTAAAGACATAGGACAAGGAGAACAAAGAGCTCTCCCGTTCACTGATGACCGACCAGTACTATTCGAAGTTAATCAGAAGCATGTATGTCCTTTTCTGGTATTACCATGAGTATTTGTGCATATCTATTTATTTTCTATGAATAATCTCGCTGCAAAGGTATTGCCTCTTTTCTCACAATTGTGCGTACTTCTGAATTTAGAAGATGAATTTGGGGTAGTTTATGTAAAGTCAGGAATACAGTTTTAAGCACCAGGATATTCAAAAGTTGGAAGGCTTTAAGATTTGTTTCCGTTTCTAAATATCATTTTTTCAAATGCTCAGACTTACAATATCTCTTTAATCTTATCAATCTGGGTCTCAGTTTATTTTTGACCATTGAAAACATTGTTTTCAAGATATTCCAAAGCAAATTAAACAAACAACCAATATAATTCCTATCAAAATATGGCAACATTTTGTATTTTTCTGATAAATTATCTCGTCAACTTGTATACAAGGTTTTGAATTGTATAGTTCGTTTGCCTTGTTTATCAATTAAAAGACAAAAATGCCTCTGCTACAAAAAATGGTATAGGTCGACAGATGTTTATGAAAGTTATTTAAATCATGCATTCTACATTTGCAGTAGACAGGCTGATATATCATGCAGTTTTAGCTGTAATTTGATCATTGATTTTAAAAGCTTCACTAATTTATATACATGTATATTGGAATATGTATATTTGATTGCCATCTAACACCCAGATGGTCATTTAAAAGAGCAATGACCGCTTGATCGTCAAGCCCGTTTCTTGCATCGAATAGTGTTTTCTTGTACTTCAATTGCTTATCAAGCATATAAGCACTATGATGACGAAAATCTGAAACTAGTATACTTCCAGCATTATCGACGCTCATTGAAGTCATATTGTGATGTGCACTTGGACGATATAGCCTCTACGATGTCGTTTTGATGTACTATTGACGCGATATAAAATGCAAAGACCCGGGTTTTCTATTAAATTATCTAGTGTTGTGTCTTTAGCATCGAACCGGTCAGTTTCGAAATCTTCAAGAAAATCTGTCTGCGTTGATTTATCAGAACAAGATGGCAGTAACACGTCAACCACAAGATCTACAATTGACGTTACCGTTATATTTTGTTTGAAAAGTCCATAACAGGTGTAAAACTGGTTTTGATGATTCATAATTTGTCACAAGCTATGGAGCAAACCTTCATTTCGGACAAACAGAATTCTATATGGTTAATGCTATACTCATGAAGTTTTAACGTATAACTTGTCGACTTCAGTTTGTAAATTATTGATGTTTGTTGCTTGTTCTTCTAATGTTAATTGATAGCCTTCGAATGTACTACATAAATCTGACAATAGACTTTTCTCTGACAGATACATATTTTGTTTCACTTTTCTACAACAGTTACTATTTCACGCTTTAATCTTTCCTCATCCTGTACAAGCTCTTTCTTTTTCTTCGATACTTTTTCACTCAATGCATGAATTTTCTCAGCATATATGTCCTCCAAGAACAAAATTCTACTTTCTTTTCTAATATCTTCCTCGGCATTTTGTAATCGACAAAGGTCATGTTTTTGGTGTAATTGTCCTAAGCATTCAAAACACATGAAATCCTTACAGTCCTTGCAGAAGATCTGGTATTCTTCCTTGTCATGGAATCGTTAACGAAACGTTTTCGGAAATTTCGGAAACTTTTTTTTCTCTACATTTCAATGTATTGACCGCCATTATTGGAAGGGTTATTCTATATGTACAATGTATATACAGTATAATTAACGTACCAGGTTACAATGAGATGTTAGGCAATTATTGATTTATATGGGTTTAAATGTACTTAAATGAACTTTTCTTAAGATATACATCTTTGGTTTTCTTTTATAACATATTCTGAAACCGACGGTAAATTGAATGTTAGTAATAGGATATTGTCATTAAAAGGGGTAAATTTACTAACGCATTAGTTAAATTGACAATTCTTGTATTAATCTAATAAGAATCGTTGATAAGGGATAAAAGAGGAGGGTTGTACATGTACAGAAAGGAAAAAAAAACAAAACCACCAAAAGACATTTGATTAAATGAACTGAGCATAATCATAAAATCATATTTCAATTACATTTCACGAAAAATTTAAAAGGAAGTCTGTGATGTGAACTTTTATGATTTTACTTTCTTGCACAGTATTTAATTCATATAATTTTTATTTAAATAAAAACTGACAAATTTTATAATATTCAAGAAATAACAAGCTTTTATATAGCAACAAGGACAACAGTGATCTGACGGTATCGGTTTTTCTCATTGTTGAAGGCCGTATGGTTGCCTATAATTGCTAACATTCACTTCATTTGAACTTTGGTGGATAATTGTCTCATTGGCTATCATACCACATGTCCTTATTTTTATATTGACACCGCAACTATCATTATTCTTCATAACTCGATGATATTTTAAATTTGTTTTCCAAATATAGAAAAAAACATTCACATAATAAAACAAATCTTCAACGAAGTACACATATTCCATATGGTTTCATGTAGACTTTGGCAAAACCACGAAATTGAATATTACTGAAAATACAAGTATCTCTCAGTTCATAATATATAGTACACAAAATATAAATGAATCCACAGTACCAAAATCTGTTTAATACAATTGAAAAATTCGTTTTGTTCTATGGAGATTTGAATAGCAGATACAACTCTGCTAAAACACGACAGCAAGAAACAATTGTTTTTAATGTAATCGGAACACAGAATCTATTGTATTTGCCGTAAGAATTGCTGGTTTTACGATGTGTTTATCAGCTGATATAGAAACATGCCGTCTAACTTTTTTATATAGTTCTCTGTACTATAGAACAAATTTTAAACAGCCATTTCAAGAACAGTGCAGGAGATCAGGATTTTGGGCAATATTCAATGTAATTAAGTAAAGAGAACTCTAATTCATAAATGAAATTCGGTGAACAGTTTCGTCGTTTTCAGAGTGTAAACGAGCACATCAACATCTACACATCGCGACCAAGGTAAGTATCTTAAATTGGCTACTATTAATCATAAAAGAAAACAATAATTTTACCTCTTTCAATTATTTTTTGTTTTTGTTCTTCCAACAGACAGACAATTTGATTTACGGATGCCTAAGTTTTACGTAGATTTCTGAATCCAAGTCAATTAAGCAGTCTTTGCTATAACTTCTTAATGTCACATGATTGGTAAAGAACTAGTTAATATTAATGTTAAAGTCTAAAGTTTACCTGAATAATGATCGAACCTACTAACTCCCGTACTCTGTGCGGGGACTTTGAAATAAAACATCAAAGGACGTAAGACAGCTAAATTTTGTACAACAACTCATCTGAAGAAGTATTTATTTATGTGTCTATTTATAAGTTATTTCAAATGTATACAATGTTGTCTTCCGTCATAGATATTACAAAGTTGTTGATGCAACTACTTCATGTATATGCCAAATTGAAAATCAATATTTGATTTCCATCCGCGATCCACATATGGTCATTTAAAATACCGATAGCTGCTGGTTTGTCAAGTCCATTTCTTGCATCAAGCAATGTTTTCTTGTACTTTAAATCTTTGTCAACCATGTACACGCTATGGTGACGGAAGTCTGATATTATAACATTACCAACTTTGTCAGCACACATCCCTTGACTTTGAAAATGGCCGCTTGCATCAAATCCATAAATACCACTGAAACTTTTAATTGAATTACATTTATCGGATTTTTCTCCAACAACACTATGCGATTCAAGTTCGATGTGCCAGTACAATATAAGACACACAGACATGAATCTAAAATTTGGATACTACATGGTTTCTGAAAAGTACATTTAGAAAATGACGCTTGGTCAGTGACAATTCCATTTGTGTTCATCCATATGACATAGTTTGTATAATCATACCTTGGACTCCCGGAATAGGATAAAGGTAAATTACTAATAAATCATCATCGGAAATGCAAAAACAATGCGGCTTTCTACCAGGTCTTCCTATATTTGCAAATCTAACCTGGCGTCTATCTGTTAGAAGTTTCATGATAAATGAGTTTTCCTCGCTGAGAATCAGGACACATGCATCTTTTAAAACTACAAAATCACTAACGTTATCTGCATACACAATGTCGTCTAAGGAATGGTTAACAATTTTTTTAGCAATTGCCGGTTTGCAAGTATCCAAGCATCCTATTCAGAGATAGGAACTATTTTTCTAACAAGCGTTATATCCTGCTTTAATTGGAAACTAATCGGATATTTATCTGTAACTTCATCGGATGAGCTTCCTATTAAATCCTCTTCTTCTATGTCTTCAGCATCAAACCATTCAGTCTCTGAATCTTCGAGAAAATCTGTTTGTGTTGATATATTAGAGCATGTGGACAATAATAGTTCGCCATCGTGACGTTTTCCACTTGATGGTTCAATTATAATTGGTGTGAAACCAGGTATTGGTTGATTTGTAATTTTTCACACATTGAGGAACAAACCTTCATTTCAGACAAAATAATCATGATATGGCTAAGGTTACACTCAGGAAGCTTATGAACGTCTAAATTAGTTATTTCAGTATGCAAATTATTGACGTTTATTTCTTGTTCGTTTAGTGTTGTTTCATAGCTTTCGAATGCATTTCGTAGCTGTGACAGTAGATTTCCCTCTGTCAAGTCGATTGTTTGCTTCATTTTTCTACACTAGTTCTTATTTCATATTTTAAACGTTCCTCGTCTTGTAAAAGTGTTTTCTTTTTCTCCAAAAGCTTATCATTCAGTGCATTAAGTTGTTTAGCACATTTTCCATTGAACAACAGAACCTCCATTTCTTTCCGAATATCTTCCTCAGCATCTTGCAATTGACTCAAGTCATGTTTTCGGTGTAGCTGTCCGAGACATTTAAAACACATAAAATCCTTACAATCTTTGCAGAAGATCTGGTATTGTTCTGTTTCATGGAATCTACACCGAAGGGTTTCGGAGATTTACCAACATCTTGTTTTTCTTCACGTTTTAACGTATCATCCGCCATTACGGAAGTGTTATCTAATACGCATACATGTCAATAGGTATACACTAGACTACAGTATGGAAATAGGTCATTATTGATTTTTATTGATTTAAATGTTTTAAACGAACTTCAATGAAATGTGTCAAGATATAAATAACTACTTTGTTGTAATCAAACTGAAAGTAAATATGTCAACAAACTGGAGACCAGAATGAATTTTCAAAATTATAGAATCAACCAGTAAATATATGATGCAGTTTGTTCATTTGTTAGTTCGCTTTAATATAACATTTTGAATTACTCTGATTAATTAAAAGAAGGAAAAGGAAAACAATGAATAGGAAAAAGAGAAAATATGTATACCATAGCATAAAGATGTATAAAACTATTTTGGTATCAACAAATTGAAACCTTATTAAAAGTCAATCAGTAATGTATGTATTTTTGATATTGACTTGGGTTCAAAGATATTTAATTTAAAATAAAATCTGGAAAAGAAGTAAAACACTGATAAATGTATGGTAGAAGTAAATCAAATAGTATTTTGGGAACTTGCATCCTCATTGTAAAATTACGCATGGGACGGCAAATACGCACGGATACTCGACACTAAACAAACTTTCAACATCATATATTCTAAGAAGTCAACCACAAATTCATAAATTTACTCATGATAAAGAAAACCTTCGGTATATTTGTCAATAGATACAATGGTGATTTAAACATCAAGCCTTCCGTATTGTAGTAATGTCTGACATGTAATATGATATACCAGAAAAAATAGGACAGAATATGCAAGTAGGACAACCAAAACCAAAGGTCGAATAATACAAAAAGCCATTACCAAGAAAAACTACATTTAATATTTAAATTTAAACATTTGTATATCTATATAGTTATTTTAAATGGTTGGGTTAGAATTATTGTACAAATAAAATCTTCGATCAGTGTATGTGCTTGTGATTTTCATTTAAAACCCTGGCAACCGCCCCTTCAGCTTCTTTTGTTTCAAGCCAGGATGCAGAGTGCAAATTACAAGAAAAAGATACTTGTCGCCGTATTAGCACAACTTTTGGAATTTTTGGTTATTTATGCTCTTAACTTCATTATTTGACTTCGATTGTCAACACTTTTGATTCGATAGCAATTGATGAGACTTATGTTGACGAAATGCGCGGGTAGCGTACCAAAATGACAGACAGAATTTAGGAAAACGGAAGAAGATGTCAAGAATGCAATTAAAATCGTAGAAGAACAGTCAGCACATTAATTAAAGGACTACATACGAAATGAAATACAGTTATGTACAAAACGTTTCATAGACAACTAAAGATAGAGCCACAAAAATCTCCGAAAAAGATTAAGTTCAACAAATTCGTAAGTAAAAAAAAAAAAAAAAAACAGATGACACCATCTCCAACAGGAACACTACGAAATGAAGAGCAAGTTCATAAAACACTAAACAGAAAATTAAATTTCGAAAAATAAAATCGGGGCTAGTGCTCCGAAGGGTAAACACATTCTTTATCACCAGTAGAAGCAGTCATGTTGCCTGTGGGAAGTATTAAATTGGGGAAAATTACATCCGGTTAAGCAGCATCCTTTCAAATATTCTTCAACAATCGAACCCGTTCTTTTCGTTGAATACTCACTTTCTAAATGTATTTCACTTTATTTTGTATTTAGCAAGATTTATGTTTATCATCTTTTATCGAAATTTAAGATGACTATAGATTACAACTGTTTCTTTTTATAAAGAATAGACGGGTAATAGAAGGTTCAGTTGATTATCTAGACATTTTTGAGGGACGCAGCAAGTCTTGTTCCTTTTGGGGTTCATGCAAATCCTTACCTTTTCCCCTCTTTTAATCAATTAACGAGATTTGAACATTTGTTAACTACCGTTGCTTTAATTAAGATTTCTGGTTCTTCATCCTTGGCTTTCAAATATTCGGCTTTGAGCGTTCCTTATGAAGGTAAATTCAGAAAAGCGCTTCGGACGCATGAAATTTATAACGTTGTTTTTATTTTGTGTTAACAGGGTGTTGTCAAATCCGTTTTCAATATGAATACATGGGACATAAGTATTATGATGTGCTGGTTCCTAATGATTTTCAGACTTTATATTTTGGAAATTTACTTTATTGATTAAATTAAACCAGCTATGCAAATTACACACATTAAAATAGGCTAAATAAGTCCCCGAGGGTATCAACAGCCCAGTAGCAAGTACTTCGGTACTAGCATGAACATACGGATATTGTGTAATAAAAAGTTTGTAAAAATTGTATTAAATTATTTTACATTTAGGAATATATTTTTTCATGCAAAGCTCAGAATCCTTGACCGACGTTCGGCTATACTTTTCTTTTTGGTTAAAAGATTTATAAGAAGTTATGGATTTTCATATAGTTGACCTCCAGCATCAATGTAGAACTATTTATATGTTTACTGTTTAAATACGCATCTTGTGCAGAAAGATTTGAACCGTTAATGCTTTTACTTGTATTTGCCGCCGTCTAGTTGGTATCACTCTTTGTTGACCGCTGCAGAAAACAAAAGCTAAAAGGCATAAAATAACGGCGAAACCTGCCTACGGTCAACTTTAATTTACCTATGATAGTAAGAATTGTATTAACACATATCAATAGCATAAGTTAGTGAGGTTCAGTTTTCTGTTCTTTTATACAAGACTGTTCAAAAATTGTTAAAGTTGTTCTTTGTGGCTTGTCTTTGAATGGGCATCCATTTTCTAGAAAAAGTCAGTGGTTGCTGCGGTCGGTTTTACCTTCCAATATTTATGTTAATTCATCTTATCATTTTATGCATTACCTTTATATATAATTATGATTTCTAGATTGATGAGTTCGTGTACATGACACAAAAATTAAACTATGAATGTCCCGCATATTTTTTTATGAATGAGCTACCCAACGTCAATTAGTGGAAATGGCGTCATTGAACGATGACGTAAGAATATAAGCATTTTACGGAATATGCACGGTTGTGAAACTGAAAGTCATCAAATCAAGGAAACATGAACAAACGATAATACAATTTGTTAAAAGCCATTTTATTTTTACATATAAGTATGATTATCATTTACATTCATTCAAACCTATCTAAGTACGTTATTGTAAAGAGTTTAAGCATGTCAATAGTTCAGTTTTCTCCGTTTTTACGTCAATATTAACAGTGTGTTAGATGACGGGAACGGCATATGTTTGCCTTCACCTAGAGCGCTACGATCCAAAAGAATTGCCGTAATTGTCCTATCAGAATAGAAATACTGGGGCTTGAATTTATACTGATTTTACCATTGCCGCCGTCTAGTTGGTATCACTCTTTGTTGACCGCTGCAGAAAACAAAAGCTAAAAGGCATAAAAATAACGGCGAAACCTGCCTACGGTCAACTTTAATTTACCTATGATAGTAAGAATTGTATTAACACATATCAATAGCATAAGTTAGTGAGGTTCAGTTTTCTGTTCTTTTATACAAGACTGTTCAAAAATTGTTAAAGTTGTTCTTTGTGGCTTGTCTTTGAATGGGCATCCATTTTCTAGAAAAAGTCAGTGGTTGCTGCGGTCGGTTTTACCTTCCAATATTTATGTTAATTCATCTTATCATTTTATGCATTACCTTTATATATAATTATGATTTCTAGATTGATGAGTTCGTGTACATGACACAAAATTAAACTATGAATGTCCCGCATTGAGCGTTTTCGCTACATTTGAAGACACCCGTGGACACATCTAAAAGCAATGGCAAAATCATGTTATCTTGTGTGTTATATAGTTTCAAAAGTCTTTCCTCTTACGGCAAGGCATACATTTTGAAATGATGATCAAGAGGTAGGTGAGTCGTTTTATTATATCTTTGCAAAATTCATCATATACATGATATATGTGATTGGTCAATTTTTTAATTGTTATTTTATAAAGTTATCGATATGAAGCCTCCTTTCTTCGGAAAATTCCTCTACTAGGTCAAGAATATGGCAGTTGTTTTCACTTGTTCCGTTGATTAATAGCGTTTACTTTTGTCAGTTTCTATCCCTTTTGAATATGCCTTAGAGTTCAGTATCATTTTATACTTTTTATTATTCTAAATTCTAATATGACGTTCTTCAAACGCTTTGAATACACACCCGTGGTAAAATATGAATATATTATATGTTAGCTAATCGACAACGTCATTGTTTTTGGGGCTGTTCCGATCATACTACCACGTCATATTTTTTTTATGAATGAGCTACCCAACGTCAATTAGTGGAAATGGCGTCATTGAACGATGACGTAAGAATATAAGCATTTTACGGGAATATGCACGGTTGTGAAACTGAAAGTCATCAAATCAAGGAAACATGAACAAACGATAATACAATTTGTTAAAAGCCATTTTATTTTTACATATAAGTATGATTATCATTTACATTCATTCAAACCTATCTAAGTACGTTATTGTAAAGAGTTTAAGCATGTCAATAGTTCAGTTTTCTCCGTTTTTACGTCAATATTAACAGTGTGTTAGATGACGGGAACGGCATATGTTTGCCTTCACCTAGAGCGCTACGATCCAAAAGAATTGCCGTAATTGTCCTATCAGAATAGAAATACTGGGGCTTGAATTCATACTGATTTTACCATGGGTTTGCACTTCATGTCGATATTTTACCCCTTGCTATTGCTCATGGTAAAATATTTAGCATAAAGGCCAACCCGTGGTAAAATCAAATTCCATATAATCGTTGCAGTTTAACAGGACTTGTGTTGTCATTGGTAGCACTGTTTATAATTAAGAAATAATTCATGGGGATTGAATTTTACTGATTTTATCACGGGTCATTAGAGACCATTCAGAAGCATAAATTAATGTATGTAAATGTATAATATAACATTATTAATTTTCTACATAAGGAAATGCCTGAACCAAGTCAGGAATATGACAGTTGTTTTCCATTCGTTTGATGTGTTTTAGCTTTTGATTTAGCAATTTGATAAAGGACTTTCTGTTTTGAATTTTCCTTGGAGTTCAGTATTATTCTTATTTTAGTTTTAGACAGAACAAAAATTGAGAGGGTGTTGATAAAAACAACAATAAACAATCATCATAGAAAAAAAAAAAAAAAAAAAAAAAAACTGATATTTCATTTGCATATAGTTAGATTAGCCATAGTTCCAAAATAAATTACAACAGTTAAAATAAAACACAGCTTTAAACTATACATGACTTTGTAAATCATTTTGTTACAACTCGATTCTCATCATACAATATAGCACTGCCTACCACAATGCATATAATAATTACAGGGACATAATTAAGTCTCAAATAAAAATTTGAAATTTTACATTTCTTTATAGTAGAATGACTGAAAGCAAGTGATTTATTTAGATTAGTTGTTGCAAACGTAAACACCTATTCACCTATTTACCCAAGAAATTACAATAATGAAATATCTAATCTTTTCTAAATCTTGTATTGTACTCATTCGTACAACTTTTCACCTTTTCTACCTTCAAAGACATATACTTTGGAAAAATTTCTTTCAAATCAATTATTAGATAACGATCATGCTTATTTTAATTGGGGAGTTGTTTCTCTTGAGAAACATTTTTGAAGATTGTTATAAAAGGAGTAGGTTCGATAACACCCTTAAACGGTCCCTATTTCTAGCTACAATTTCAAATGAGGATTTATTGACCAATATCACAATGATTCATAAGTAAAACAATGACTAGATAGAAAATATGTCTTTTGTTGAAAATTTACGTACTTGCGTTCTATTCATGACGTCACAAATAGCACTCACTTTGATTTTCAATGAAAAATAAATGAAAACAGGTAAATTTCAATGATTTTTGGACAAGAAACATAGAGCGCATACGTCGACAAAAAGCTTTTTATCAAAATGTTTGTGATCACATTTTACATATCTGACTTGAATATTTAGTTTGTCGACGCCTGCACTCTATGTTTCCTAGGCCTTAATTTGTTTGAAATCTGGACGATTTTGTCAAATTTCGCAAAATTTCTATTTTGACCTATTTGAGATGTAAAATCAACGCTTTAAAACTAAAACTTTGACAAAAAGTTCTATTCAACTTTCTCACATGTCTTTTATCACTTTAAAACATTTATTATCTTGAAACATTAAACTATATAATCGGGCCAAATATGACCCTTACCGAATTTACTCCTTTACTGTCGTTTTATATCTTGTCTTAAGCTTCAATGGAAACAAACTATTTCTTAGTTCCGTTCATAAAAATATTTATTTTATTATGAATTATACAATTACAATATATATTCATATTCTGAATCTTATTTGTGAATGTAAATATATATTGTAATTGTATAATTCATCATAAAGATATTGTTTACACTAAAAATATTTATATACGAAATTAAGAATCGACAATTAAAAACATACCCTCACAAAAACTAAGGTTCGTTACCTTAATTATGTCTAAATCTAGGTCTATTCCTTCGGTTCATATACTCCTTTGCAGTACAGTCTACATTGACCAGTTAACATCACAACTATTGAACCGTCGTTCATATGGGTCATTTTCAAAAAATGTCGAATTTTGAAATTGAAAAATTTATTAAAAGTTACTTATTCAAACAACCCTCTACATAAGCAAATCAAAACAAACAGTACTTTAAGAACAACATATTAAAAGATGCAATCTTAATGATGTCATACAAGAATATCTTAAAACATTTTTTATCGGTGGTACAATATTTTGTCTCTCCTGTTACCATTTTCAAAAGAAATTTTGGGATATTAAGAAAAGGTTTAGATAAAATGTTAAGCTTGTTTTACGTCGCCAATTAGATGGTTTTCAAGAGAATAAACTTCTATATATATTCATTCTGTAAATAATAGATTATTTGCCAGTTTTTCAGGTTGTACTGAAAATGCCTCTAAAATTGGTTTTCAAAGGTTGTAAAAATTACCACCAGTAATGCAAGTCTAAGATAGCAATTTATATTGTTCGGCATTTTTTCACCCTTTCAAATAAACCCAACATCAAGTAAATCCCTCATAAGTTAGTTTACTTTTCTCTTTATTTCATTGGTAACAGGAACGTACGTTTATGATATATCACTATATAAAAGTCTATCCTGTTACCTTTTTGTCTATCCTGTTACCGATATCAGTATTGCACCTGCAAATGCTTAATTGGGAAGATTAAGACGTTATAACCTTAAGATGAGTTCAAACAACGAAATATTTCATTCGTTTTGCACCTATATGTTAAGATAAAAATTTTAACGAAGTTTTGTCTACAATTGTCTATCCTGTTACTGTAACCATAGCAATCATAGTAACAGGATAGACATAACAGGATGGACAATTTTTTCGTTTTTGATTGCTGTTGTGAAATAACCACTCCCTTTGGTGAAGTGATTATGGTTTTCTATTGTGAATTTGGTTTCCAACACGTTATTGCACTTTTACAAGCATACTGTTAGTGTAATTAATCAAAATTGTTGGTAACAGCATAGACATGAAAAAAGTACCCTCTATTTTTTTCACTAAATGTCTTGAAATTTCTTTTCTCCACACTGTCGTTCAAGAAACGTGGCATTTTAAAAGTAAAGATTACTTTGCCCTTTTGAAATCAACACTGACTGATTCAATATTCAAAGGAGAACAATTTAACGGCTGATTTAAGTAGCGGTAACAGGATGGACATGAACCTCCCGTACGCTGATTGAATTTAGTTTGTAGATAATATGTTACATACAATGATAAAGAAGCTACGATTTTTCGTTAGAGTTATAATTAATGTTCTTAAAAGTCCTTTTGCAGATATCAAGGCGATCAGAAAATCGGAAAAAATCATTTGAAATGTGTTTTCTGACACTGTACGCACACAAATACCCCAAAATCGGACTTAAATAAATTTTAATCTTATCAAAATAGATGTAAGATGTGTTTATTATTAATGTTCTGAATCATAAATCCGACAAGCTTTCATTTAAACCATAACAACTGAAATTTCCATTAGAAATAAAAATTTTAGCATGGGTGTACTGAAAATTCGACATTTTTTGAAAATGACCCATATCCTGGTTATGCATCATGCATACCGACCGTTAAACAACAAAAGATTTAAATTTAACGGCGTATTCCTACTATGTAATATACGTCAGCGAACTTAAAAATAGATTAACTACATAATATCTATGAGTGCAAATATTTAATGGAACTTCATTTACCGTTGATTAACGGTATGCAAATTTTAAGAGTACAGTAAGTATTACATTGGAACAGTGTAATATTAGTCTTGTAAACGAGTTTTGGAAAATTACTATGAAAAATAACTCGAAAAATAACTGCATTTTACAAAACGAAAGCAAGTGACGATCACATTTTGAGTGATAGTTACTTGCTGTCATTTTGTATATTCTATAATGAAAATAAAACAGCATTCAATTTTTATATTTACACAAATGTAAATACATTTTCAATATAAAATAACAACTTTAATCACAAACATTCGGCAAAATTGGCGAGTGAGATGAAGGCAGTAGCATGTAATCAATTATAAAGGACGATTATCAGAGAAAGTTCAACAATTGAAAGTAACCTAAAAATGCTAAACGCGAGTATGGCATGCCAAATTTAAAGCCTGGTACCTATGATGAGTTTTACAACCACTATGTCAATGTCACTGCTGATGGACATTTCGTTCCCGAAGGTATCACCAGCAAACATTGCAAAGTAGTCAACACTTTGTGTTGACATGAAATATCATTCAATTTGATATTTTATATTCGGTATTTTTGAAAATATTTGAAGGTCATTTGCAATCTTATTTATAAATAGATTTATTTGATTTTGTACAATTCATTTCATTATCATATATACACTAGACATGTGTATGTTACTACATTTGTACATGAAAAACAACGTAATTTATTTAATATATTATAATTTTAGACATAAAATATATAGTAAGTATGGCATGCTTCTCACATGACTCACTTGTTTATATCGTAGGAACGTAATGTGAACAACATAAACATTGTTATTCTCTTTTAAAACTTAACTATGGTACTGAAATAAAGGATATGTGTCATGACAGAGTTTATTGGTGTGTGTCCTAAGCCACATACTCACAAACTGAAAAATAAAGTCCGAAGAATTTTATGTTAAATTTGAGGGTGAATGAAGCCTCTATTCCTTAGCTCACATCGAGTATCCCGATCCGAAACCGCGGAGGTATCCGAATCCGGAGGAGCGATTACACGGTGTGTAAGTAAAATCTGGATCCGATTCCCGTGGAGCATAATCCTCCATGGGAATCGGATGCAGAGTTTATTACTAGGAATTGCACTCAAATGTAATAGCTCCTCGGGATTCGGATCCTCCGCAGATTTCAGATTGGAATACCCGATGTGTAGCTGGTTGGGTTTTCCTTGTACATGTAGAACGTTTGTTCGCCATAGCCTTTCTTTTAATACAGTAGTATTTCACATTGTGCATCAATATCCTTTTGTATGATTTATGCAATATTCAATATATATTTGTTTTAGGGTAATTAGAATACATGTGGCACGTGTGATTTTCGCCATATAACTAAACCGTCAGTAATTTGGTGTTCCGAATGTGATGAAGGCTTATGTCATGAGTGTACTTGTAGTGACAGTTATAATTAGTATAAACAAATACATCCGCTATTAATTCTAAACTGTTATACTGATAATTGACACTGTGACAACTTTCTATGTATCTATCATTTCGACTACACAGGAGTTAATTATCTGCACATTATTTAATAAGATGCCACATAAATTGGCGACGAGGATTTAAAACTTTAAAACTGTTTTCGATTAAGTGAATGCATACTGAACATTAACTATGGGAGATGAAGCTGCACCTATAATTAATCCAACAAATTATGGACGTATTGACGAATTTGATGACAGTTCAGAAGATTTGATACAAAACACCGAAAGGCTTAACCATTATTTTATTGCAAATAATATTGAAAGTATGGAAAAGAAGCGAGCAATTCTTTTAAGTGCCTGTGGCAAAAAAACATATAAACTTATGAGGAATTCAAGTGCTCCGCAAAAGCCAGGTGAAAAGACATATGATGACATTGTTAAGTTAGTTACGGATCACCAACATCAAAAATCGTCATCTATTGTACAGAGGTGCAAGTTTAACAGTAGATCGAGACAGCCAAACGAATCGGTGAGCCAGTTTGTAGCAGAGCTTAGACAAATATCTGAACATTGTAATCATAAAGCTACTCTTGATGATATGTTGAGAGATAGACTTGTCTGCGGAATAAAGGAAGACAGAATTCAGAGACGTTTATTAGCTGAACCAGGATTAACATTCAAAAGGCAATGGAAGTTGCTACAGCAATGGAAATGGCAGCTAAGAACGCACAAGATCTGCAAGTTCAGGAACCTAAGCCAGAACACAAAGTTACAGTCCGTAATGAGGAGTGTTACAGATGCGGAGGACCTCATAATGCACGTTATTGTAAATGGAAAGACACCAAGTGTTATGTTTGCGATAAAAGGGACATTTAGCAAAAAGTGTCGAAATAGAGGAAGCAAAATGCTAAAGAAAAACCGAAATTTAAGCAATCAACACAGAATGGAAAAGGTTAAGCTAAGCAGCGTCCGAAAAAGACACAATTTGTCGAAGAGGATGATGAAGATATGGAGGATACCTATACAATGTATCAATTGGAAGGCACAAAAGGAAACCGTACTTAGTGTCCATCAAACTCAATGATACAGAAATTCAGATGGAAATTGATACAGGTGCATCAGTGTCAGTGATAAGTCAGGAGACATGTACACATGTATTTGGTAGTGTCAATTCTTTCGAAAAATCGCTGTGTAGTTTGCGTACATACACTGGAGAGAAAATTGACGTGTTGGGAAAACGTAATGCTACTGTTATGTACAACATTTAATGTACGATCACCGTAGTTAAGGGGACGGGACCGAGTTTAATGGGGCGTGATTGGCTTCATAAACTACAACTTAATTGGAATTCAATATTCAAAATTGAACAATTGTCACAAAATCAGGAAACGAAAAGGATAAGGAGTTACAAATTACAAGACTTGTAACGTAAGTACCATCAAGTATTTAAAGAAGGACTAGGTACATTAAAAGGGACCAAAGCAAGGATTTATGTAAATAAAGAATTTACACCTAAATATTTCAAAGCAAGGCCAGCCGTATGCACTCAAAGAGAAAATTGAATGAGAGCTTGATAGGTTAGAAAAAGGCGGGAATATCGAGAAAGTTGAATTCTCAGAATGGGCTGCACCCATTGTACCAATTATGTTCAAAGAGCGAACATTTAGACAATTTAGAAACTGTATTAAGCAAGTTACAGGAGTCAGGTATGAGACTCAACAAAGAAAATGCGTTTTCTAGCACTCTAAGTAGTGTATTTAGGTCACAGAATTGATCAACATGGAATATATCCGGTTGAAAGCAAAGTCATAGCGATCACAGAAGCACCAGAACCTAAGAATGTTACCGAGTTAAAATCTTATTTAGGAATGTTAAATTACTACAATAGATTTCTGCAAGATTTATTTTCAAAACTAGCACCGTTGCATGAATTGTTGCAAAAACAAAAGAATGGAAATGGGACAAACCACAACATGAGGCATTAAAACTATCAAAAACTTTACTAAAGTCTTCAAAAGTGTTGGTACATTATGACCCGAACAAGGAAATTATTCTGTCGTGAGATGCTTCGCCGTATGGAATAGGGGCTGTTCTGTCGCATAGAATGGAAGATGGGTGTGACAGACCTGTTGGATATATCTCGCGCTGGCTAGCACCCGCCGAGAGGAATTATAGTGTTCTTGAGAAGAAGGATTAGCCATTATATTCGCACTAAAGAAATTTCATCAATACTTGTTTAATAGAAAGTTCACCATTTATGCAGATCATAAGCCATTGATAGGATTATTTAACGAAAACAAGTCTATTCCACCAATGGCACTAGCTCGTTTGCAACGTTGGGCATTGACATTGTCAGCGTATGAATATTCAATTGTGTATAAAGAGGAAAAACAATGCTAATGCAGATGCATTAAGTAGACTTCTGTTAACCTGTAAAACAGAAGAAACAGAAACGGAAGTGCCATGAGAAATGATCCTTTAACGGAACCCATGGATCTTACACCAGTGATGTCACGACAAATTAAATCGTGGACTCGTAAAGATCCAATATTGAGCCGTGTTGTGAACTATGTACTACAAGGTTAGCCAGCATCAAATGCAGACGATGATCTTAGACCATACTTTACACGGAAATTAGAGTTAAGCTTACATGACGGATGCTTACTGTGGGAAATCGTGTGGTGGTTCCTACACCGGGACAAGAGACTATATATCATGCAGGAGTTACATGAAGGACATCCGGGAGTCACACGCATGAAAATGCTAGCTCGCAGTTATATTTGGTGGCCTAATATGGATTCGGAATTAGAAAACAAGGTCAAAACTTGTCATGAATGTCAGGTGAACCGTCATGTTCCAGCTGAAGCTCCGTTACACCCATGGAATGGCCAGAAAAACCATGGTTTCGTGTTCATATCGACTATGCTGGTCCGTTGCATGGTAAGATGTTTCTGGTATGTGTCGATGCTCATTCAAAGTACATGGAAGTACAAGTTGTGAATTCAGCAACAACAATTGAGAAATTGCGCACGATCTTTGCTACACATGGAATTCCAGATAAAATTGTTCGTGACAATGGGACTCCGTTTACCACTGAGGAATTCGAGAGTTTCATTAAGAGAAACGGAATACGCCATATTAGAGTCTCATCGTATCAACCAAGTTCTAATGGTTTAGCAGAACGTGCTGTACAAACGTTCAAGGAGGGTTTAAAGAAAATGAGGAAGAAAGTATCGAGACAAAAAAGCAAGATTTTTATTTGCATATCGAATATCACCGCATGCAAGTACTGGATTACCACCGTCAGTAATGTTAATGGGACGACGACCGCGATCTCTATTGGATTTAACATATCCAGACCTACAGCAACGTGTCAGACAGAAACAGTTAGTTCAAAACAATGTTATGATAAAAGTACGAAGAAACGTGAGTTTGACATTGGAGATAAAGTATATATTTTGAGTCACAACCGTGAAGCTAAATGGGTTACAGGAACTATAATTAAAAGAACGGGACCAGTTTCGTTTGTCATTGAATTAAACGATGGAAGAACTGTTAAACGACATCAGAATCAGATCAGGCACAAATATGATCAGTATAGTGACAATAAACTGCCAGATATATCTGAGATTCCAGATATTCCGATTCCATCCGTATCCATCAATCAAACAGATGTAGAAGCCGTATCTGATTCTAATGCTGATTCTAGTGACACCAATGACAATTCAAAGTCAGTTATAAAACCTAGTGTTGCGACTCCGAGACCAGTAAGAACAAGGAAACCGCATAATAGATATGGTGATTTTGTGTATTTTTAAATCTGAACGAACTTTGGTTAAGGCAATGGTTCAAATGTAAAGGGCAGAATAATCCTAATAACCATTTTAAACAAAGAAAGAAGGCAGTCTACCTATTCTTTGTTTTGCATGCAACATTGATTTATATGTGCTTGTAAATTGCTTATTTTCAATTCTAGTAGGATTAGGAAACAACTATAATTGTAAAGTTCATTCAGTTCAAAATCTATAAATAAGTACATTTGCAGAATTTCATTGATAAATTTAGAGTAAAACAGCTGATTTCGTTTTCATTCATTTAGATTTAGTGATAAATGAACTGTAAAATGTTATGTTCAATCTAAGGACGGAGGTGTGTAGTGACAGTTATAATAAGTATAAACAACTACATCCGCTATTAATTCTAAACTGTTATACTGATAATTGACACTGTGACAACTTTCTATGTATCTATCATTTCGACCATACAGGAGTCAATTATCTGCACATGATTTAATAAGGATTATAATCATTCTGTAACTGAAGTTCGATCGTTTGAGTTGTATAATAAATATTAGTTATTACTTCGAGTCTGCTTTCATATACATTGTGTATGTAGCATAAGATGCCACAGTACTGAACATCACAGCATCTCCAAGGCAACAAGGGGCATAGAACACAGTTTATATCGATGAATACAAACAACTACCAACATCAGTTCTAGAAATAACCCAAACATGCAAAGACCACAATGAAAAATTCAAGTATACTGTAATCAGCATGATTGTCCATGCTGTAAAAGTGCATTGTGGAGACTCACAACGAGCGTAAAGAATTTGTTGATATTTACGATGTCGTAAAAGATGTTAAATCATCAAATGAGTTCGTGGATATCGAACACGACACCTTGGCAGAAATTTTTGAAAACATTAAAAGAATTTGAAAGGACCGTGAAGAGAATCTGACATCAATTAAGGAAACAAGAGAAAATGTCGAGTCTGACATAAAGATAACAAAATTAAAGATTGTGAGCTATCTTGACAAACTCCAAGAAGATATTTTGAGTGAACTGAGCGAAACAGAGGAATAGAAGAGAAAACGCATACACAAATCGTAAATGTCAATACAGCAAACTGAAAAGGATGCACTGAATACCAACATAACATAACGAACATAAAATAGCATGCATCAGACCTTCAGGCATTCTTCTTCCTTAAACAAATAGAACATACCGTAGAAGAAAAGGATAAATTCATTCAAACATAAATAAAGAACAAAGATTTAAATCATGCTACTCTGTCTTGGAAGATTAGCTCTGGCGTTCAGAATTTTCAAACCAGTTTAGCATCGTTTGGCAATATTGTTGTAGAGTCCAAATCTAGTGGAATAACTATTGCAAGGAGAAAAGACAAACAAGCTCAGATCATGGTTATGGCACCGCCGCCTATATCGTTAGACAAAATAGAACTTAAATTAAAGAAAACTGTTTCTACAAAAGGCAATGACATAACTGGATGTTTTCGGTTTGCAGATGGTAAAATGTTTTTTCGAGTAATGGAGATACGAAGGTTGTTGTTCTAAAAATGACAGAGTCTAAAACGGTAAAGATTACATTCAATTTCAAACATTTGATGTAGAACAGATAGGCGGAAGTTTAATTGTTATCACCCATAGCAACGAAGGTGGCAGAATCACACTTAGGGACCTACTAGAGAGGAAAACTAAGAAAATCATAGACGTTGATGTATCAAATGATGGACTAGCTGTGAGTGGTGGGTTGTTTTATTTTAGCGCAAGGAAGAACGGATTGATGCGTGCAAATATAATTGATGGATCGATTTGTGAAGTAGTTAAGGGCCAATGTCTGTATGTGCCTATATAGCTCTATTCGACAACAATCTTTACTTCAGAAACAAATCGGAAACACCGTGACGTGCAGCGATCTGGAGGGACACGTCAAGTGGATATTTAAAGATGAAGGTATTTGTCTTTTCTGCTGGGTATCTCAGTGAATAAATTGTCGGAAGCGAATTTTTAACTGTTGTTGTTATCTCACCGGATGGAATACAAAGCAACGTTATGTTATCGTCTGCAGATGGACTTGATTGCCCTCAAGTATTACATTATAACCGAGAAAATAACCAGCTGCTAGTTGCAAACCAAAGTTCTTTGTTAGTTTTAACAAATTCTAGAAAGCGGTTCTGGAGCAGTTGCAGATATAAAAAATTGGGACATATGGACGAACGAACGAACGGACATTTCGGATTTTCTAGATAGCATGACTTATTTTACCTGCATAGATCTGTTTAGTGGCTAGACTATGAATAAGTTCAGTAGTCAAAATCTGGGTAGCCTTACTTAGAACATAGGTAACGTCACAACGAAAAAAAAATAAAACCACTCCGTTTTTTTTTTGTAATAGTCGGACTGTCAACAAGGTCAATGATTTTCGTAGAAACCGAGCTACATAATTCGATGATTATTATGGTCTCGAATATGCATGAAATATCTGTTTGTTAAGGTTATCATGGTTATACAAACAGAAGTCATTCAATTTACTGTTTAAAATACAATGATAATATAAAAGATCCCGATAAGTTCATATATGTAGGAAGTATTTTCGGTTGGCACAAAGACAAAACCACTGTGTATCTGATTCTACTATGCAGTTCATCTGTATATCTGGAGAACTCAGTGACAAGACTACATGATAGTATAGGTGGATTTGCAGGAAATATGTACTTTAGATTCATCATTATTCGTTGGATACCAATTTTCGTGGACGTCATGGGTACAGGGAACCATGAATTTAAATGTTCAACGAATCACAATTTTGGAAAGGAGTATATGCAGACTTTGGCAAAACCGAGATATTAGATTACACGAAAATGCAAGTGTTTCTTAATCAACGAAAATCGGTACCAACGAAAATATATGAATCCACAGTATCTGGAATAATAATCTGACCAAAATAAACTTTTACTGATACTTGTATATAATGTTTCTCTACCTACCCTAGTTTCTTTTGACTTTAAATGCCTACCCTGAAGTTTTTATCGACACTTTATGTATTAATCACAAAATTGCACATACTCCCATATGCTTAATATGAAAAAAACTATACATACATAACTATCTTTTTTAAAACAAACACACATTTACTTTTCGTTTAGACTCATCAGGAACTTGATGCCGACGGATTTAGTTTGATAATGATGGGGATGATGGATGGCTAATAAAACGCATAAAATAGCACGGGAACAAGACATGTCACACTACATGTACCCGGACGAATTATTCTGACTCTGAGCCGTCTATTATTTGCTCGTACTCCATAATGCCGCGGAGAACAACGAGTCGTCGGTTTGACCAGATCAGAGACCAAAACTATACTACCCAGCACAAGAGGTTGCACTTTGTAAATGCAGCTGTTTCACAAGCCACGCCTCTTTGGGAGATATATAATATTCATAGATATGTTAATTTGTTAACGTACTGGTTCCCAGATATGATCTCTGTGTTTCATCTCATAGAGACATAACTTGAGAGTGTTACCAGTATAGAAACAAATGGTAGCGCCTAAAATTGAATTCTTAGGAGGTCCAAAAGTGGAGGTAGGGTAGTTTAGAATTTTAGTATAAGTTTAAACTCTTAGAAGTTCAGGGCATATAAATGTTGAAAATATGCCGCAGAGCTCTATATTTTGACCTTTGAATAAAATAGTAGAGCATATCAACTTTCCGTTCTGGGATATAATTTTCACGAAACTTCCTAGTAAAAGTGGCACAGTTTTAGCCGCAAAGGGAGTTCCTATGGGAAATTGCATTGTCTATATTTACAGAATTGCAACCTAGAGGCAAGCACAACAAAAACTACAATCTACCGCATTAGAGGCAAGGACACCGTTGCGGTCGAAGGAATGAGAAGTAAATCACATACAACATTTAGGAGCATCAAAACCTAAAAGGCATAAACTCACGTACTTAAAAAGTATAGATATTGGTGGGAATGTGGACCCCACAGGACAAATCATAAACAAATTGTTGAAATATCGTTAACGAAAAGCTTTATAGTAAGAAGAAAATAGCATTATATATCTTTTCTAGTAGTCAGTAACGTTAGCTGTCACCATAGACACCTTTACATTCTGTATATAGCTACATGTAGTTTTAAAACAATAATTTCATTATTTCTATATTGACCATAAAGCATTTAATATTAGCGATACCGATAAACACATTCTGTTACACCTGGTTATCGAAAAAGTTTTTTATTTGTTATTAAGTGGGCTTAGTTTATTTCCTAAGTGAATGAGTTTACTTTCAATTTAAAGGGCCCTATGACATTCAAATTTTAACAAGAAAACAAAATCCTATATTTCATGCATTAAACATTATCTTATTATTTACATAAAGATAAACAATTAGTGAGAAAAGAGCCAGCTGGTTGAAAGAAACATAACTCCACGCTAGTTTTGACCTTAATGTTTATACAATACTTACACTATTTCTATACTTGAAATGAAATGTTATATAATTATAAAGGATAATTCGTAAAGACTTTATGTTGCACAAAAGTATCAGAATACCTAAAGATTAACTTTAGTCGATTATCACGAATATAAAGGAATATATTTATTCAATTCTCTGTTAGGACAGCAAAACCAAAAATGAATTCACCGATCTTTAAAACACGAATTTTTCATAGTCATTATTCTGTCCGCCAATAAATAATATTTTAAGACATGCATTCTAGTTCATTGCTTGAACAATAAACGATTGACTTTAATATTTTAAAATCTAAATAAAAGGAATGGATATGAAGTGTGAAGAATGCAAATACACAACGATATCAACCATATTCATTAATATCGCACTTAAAATATGAAAGACGTTTAAATCTAAAATGAATGTCCTTCACATTAGGTAAAATAATTCGCGTGTTTATCTAACGCCTATTTGATGATGAGATCGATCATTATATATTAATAGAAGTTAATGAAATTTTCAAAATACCTCCTGTGCTCTACCCTTCAATAAATTTATTAAACTACAAATTGCAATCAATTTATGACGGCATCTACTCGTAATTTTGGATATCACTTCGATCAAATGTACGATAAATAAAACACTAAACATGCAGTGAAACCAATTTAGTAAAAACTCAACCTTTGCCATTTTTCTCAATTAATAGATTATAACAACTGTTCCGTATAAGCATTGCTTATAGTAGCTGAAAGCAAGATAAACAACTTATTCCGCTGATAACAAAAAGTGCATTCTTAAACTTCGAAACCTCTCGCATTACTTTTCAGTACATTTCGTATTATTTTATTAATTATTTTACACATATATAGGTTTATGGAAATAAATTCCATAGTGTTGTTGGTTTTTTTTTTTTTTATTTGTGAATATTCGAAGCCTTATAACCTCCCTCCCACCCCAAATATTAAATATCACCAGTTTATTTTCGTGCCTTTTACACCTTGGAGTATTCAGTTTGAGATTGTTGAAAGCCACCAGAGCGATTCAACTGGGGATATGGTTTAAATATTAAACAATGAACTGAAACAGTGTTTTGATTTATGATACATTGCCATTAACAAAACCTTAAACAAAAGAACAGTGCTTTGAATCAAACTATGTAATATTGCTAATATGATGTCCATTCGAAATATTTTGCGACTCGATTCGTCTGCCATGCTTAATATAAAGATAAAACTATGTTATATTTATATGAAAAGTTGAAGATGTATACGAGTATTTGATTTCCATCGGCAACCCAAATATGGTAATTAAAAGTTTGATGGTAGCTGATTTGTGAAGACCATTTTGGAATCAAACAATAATTTCTTGTACCTCAATTCTTTGTCACATACATAATCATACGCAATGGTGACAAAAGTCTGATACAACTATATTATCAGTTTATCGACCCACATTTCTTCACAGTCAAAATTCCTTTTGTGTCAAAAGATCTATGCAAGCAAGTTAGATGGACTTTCGACGCGATATAAAACACTGATATCTGATTCAAAATTTTGATGGAACATGGTTGGTGCAAAATTATATTACCACTGTGCTATTGTCATTTTATGTATTCTTGTCTTTCACATTTGCTAATGTGCTTTGTCTTTATGTCATTTTGATTTTCTTTGTTTTTCTTTGTTGACATAGTTATTTTTTTTATAGTGATTAAGATTATAACACAAGGTTGACTGGTCACCCCAAATTTTTGACATTTTACCTATTATGTCTGTTTGTTTTTCAAACATTATTGTCAATATAATGGAATTTTATGCGACTGTCATACAATTGAGAGGTTTAACTAGTTATAAACCAGGTTTAATCCATCATTTTCTTTATAAGGAAATGCCTGTACCATGTCCGGAATATGACAATTATTTTCCATTCGTTTGATGTGTTGGAGCTTTTGATTTTGCCATTTAATTAGGGACTTTCCCTTTTGAATGTTCTTTGAAGTTCATTATTATTGTTATTTTACTATTTACTAAAGGAATAGTGTCATGATGCCATTAGTGTTCATCCATATCATGGTTATGAATATAGCCATAATGATATAAGATAAATACATTATGTATGGGTCTTATATGATACAAAAACGAGATGGAAGATATGAAATATTTGAATTTTCGATAACCAACAATAGCAAATCATCTATTTGTAAGGAATTTCATTATGAATCAGTTTTAAAACTGAAAATCAAAACACAAACATCTTTAAAAACAACAATATCATCAAGTTTATCTGCGTAAACATCGTCTGAAAGCAATGACAAACAATGTTATTCAATTTTCGGTCGAAAATAATCCAAGCGTCTTTTCAGGGATAAAAGTATTTTCCGAATAAAGCGTTATATACTGGTTAATTTGACACTTTTCGGATATTCCTCTGTCATTTCATTAGATGAGCTTTCAAGTAAATCAATTAGCGCGGTATCTTCAGCATCCAACCATTTAGTATCTGAATCTTTCAAAAACCTGTTTTGGTTGACATATTAGAACACGGTAGCAATGACGTTGCGACTACACGTTCTTGATCCGATTTTTATTATATTTCCAATCGTATATTACATAGGTTTATAAAACGGTTTTAGATTATTTATAATTTTGTCACACGTTGAGGATTTTATTTTTTTTCTTGTTCCTGATGTGTTACTTGATAGTAGTCGAATATCTGACGTAACTCTGACAATAGGTATTCCGCTGATAATCGATCTTGTGCTTCATTGTTTCGTAAGATAACAATAGAATATAGGAGTAAAATTGAATCAATCATTCTTGGGAGGAATGAAAACATCTAAATGTTGTAAGCGTATAAAACATAAAAAAGCCGGTTCTTATGACAATTTCAAAGAGATTTGAAATATATACAACTGTTGAATTATTAACTACAAGTAGTGCATAGATACTCCATTTATTCCTCATTATGCGTAATTCGATAAACATTTTATAGCTTAGAACAAAAAACATGAAACCGAAACATAAAATTTAAAACCTGAAGCAGAAATGAAGTATTCAACGATATAAAGACATTAGACAAGCATTGTCCTAAAGTCAAAAACTATTATATCAAAGTCATTAAACCGTGCACACATATATAGTATAAAGAATAATTCACACTTAAATATCTGGTAATTAATATGGACACTTCTTATGTACTATTGGAATATTAAATGACAGACATTAATGTACATTTTCGGTGGATTTTCCTTTATCTGCTACATGAATGAATTTATGAATACAAACAAGCCTACAAGAAATTTGAATTGTAGCAAACTCGTTACATATTATTTATGACATGGTAACAGAGAAACATTCCTAATTTATTTATTCAAATTAAAATAAGATATTTCTCCGTTACCTTTCGTCAATCCATTTGTTAATTCGATCATTATAATTGATCAATAGTGTCATACTCAGTGGACTTCATTAGGTATGCACTCCACCCTTAAAACATGAATAAATAAACTGACATTGTAATCAAATACATCGAAAATGGCAGCAACATGGCATTAGTGCAATCAATATGAATAAAAGCACCGGTCAACATTATACTTAGAAGACGAAATAGAGAATGCAAGTATCTGTATACTATGTTGGGATATTTTAACAAAGATTTTCCAAATATTCATCACCACTTAACATACCAAAAAAAATCATGGCGGCAACACAGTAACTTAAACCAAGCACATTTACATTAAGCGGTATAAAACAAACCTAACGTGTAACAAAACGTCCCTGTTTATTTCGATAACATGATGAGTACATGTAGAACGTTCAAAGCCAATAAATTCTGAGAGACCGACGACGAGGGTGGTTTTAACGACACTGAGAGACCGTATTGCTCTATACAGTAAATGTTACGGACGACAAAAAGTGTTAAATCACAACAAATTACCGGCTTTTGGTTCTCTTGATGCAATAAGTAACTCAGAATAAAATCTGTTGTATACGATTGCAAAATCCGTTGCTTTACACATGGTTATTTACACAGCTTATACAAATATGCTGTTCACGATAGCATGTGTTTAATGGCATTCGAGAACACTTAATCTGCTGTATTTGCCATAGCGGTTGCCGGTGTTGGGATTTTTAATCAGCTAATATAGCAATCCTGTCACGTCAATAAAGGTCGCTGTACTTTCTTTGCAGATTATGCACAGCCACATTACCAATGCTGCTGATAAACACGATCTTGAGCAATGTCTTAAGTAAATGTGCACATACGACCTCAATAAAAAAGATATACATTGAAATATTCTAGATGTTTTCTGACTGTAAATTGATATCCATAAAAAAAACACAAAAAAAGGGTACATTTTAAACTGGATATAATGGGAAAAAAGAATGTTCGTAATGAACTATTTTAATTACTGGCATGTAAAATTATGGAACAGACCATTTGATTGATGGCTGCTCAATTCCAGATGCCAAATATTCAGGACGAGAATTTGTATATGCTTGGATGATATGCTGTCAATATGAAATTTTGATTTAAACAAGAATAATATCGATTCCACGCTTACTGAAATGTAATTAATATGAATTAAAATTATTTATTGAATTGATAAGCATTTGATTTATCTCCTTTTAAAGTTTTGATTGTTGCAAGGGACATATTAAACCGGTTTTATGTGATATATATTTTTTTAACACAAGCGATACGCAATTAGCTCGTGCATTAAAAGGCGGGAATTTAGACAATAATAAAACCAGTTGTTTCGGACATATTGTTTCATTGTTTAACAAACTTTTGACGGAGTGGAAGGACAAAATAACCCACCACACCCTACCCTAAAAATTATTTGTTTGCTGCTGATGTTTTTTTATAATTACAGATTTTGTATGCAGTCTTTACCAAATCGTCATGGCTTTGAAGAATAATAATTTGATACATTATGACATTTGATGGATGGTGCTGTGATCATTTGAACAATCAATGTGTATGGCGGAATTTATCTTATTTAGGTGCTGGAAGCCCAGTTACCACCTCTTCAGTGCTGGTTGTCCTTTACTGAATCAAAGAAAAACATAATTATATTGTCATTGAATGATTTATTCTTTGGCCTCTTGAAAATCTGATTGTTGTAAAATTAAAGCTATGACAAATTCGCCAATTCTAAATTTGTGTTGTTTTTATTCATGAGACAAATAATTGATCACGACATAGAAACTAATTGTATGTCATAGGTATTACTTTATTCGATTCACCATTTACGTATAGTGTCAGTTTTGTATATTCGATATCATATACAATAAATAATATAAATGAGGAGAAATAGAGAGTTACAAACATCATCTTAAGAAATATTTCTTTATTTCTTCATTAATATTTTTTCACGTATATTAAATGTTGTTTTTAACATAGATATCATCAAGTTGTTGATGCCACTATTTCATGCATGTTCAAAAGGAAAAATGAATATTTGATATCTGTCCGCAATCCAGATATGATTATTAAAAATACTGATAGCCGCTGGTTTATCAAGTCCATTTCTTTCGTCAAATAATGTCTTCTTGTACTTTAATTCCTTGTCAAGCACATACACCCTATGATGATGAAAATCCGAAATAATTATATTAAAATCCTTGGCAACACACATTCCGTGACATTCAAAATGTCTATGAGCGTCAAATTCATACATACCCTTAAAAGACTTGAATGATTTATATGTGTTATTTGTTTTCTTCAAAAGCTCTATGCTGTGGGAATTGTTAGCTTTGCCGGCCCGATAAACGACGCATAGATACGGCTCTAAAATTCGCATGGGGTGATTACGATACCTTCAGTGATCATCCATATGACATAGTCTGTATATTCCCCAGATTGGGAAAGGTTATCATCTTCGTAGACGCATAAAAACATTGGAATTCTTCTCTCGCGTCCTACATTTGCAAATTTCAGAAGACGTCTATCAGGAAGGAGTTTCATTATAAATGAGTTTTGTTTACTGAGAATCAAGACACATCCATCTTTTAATACAACAAAATCGTCAACTCTGTCTGCATACACTTTGTCTTCCAAGGAAAGATCAACAATTTTACACAACTGTCCATTTGAAAGAAGCCAAACGTCTTTTCCGGAAATAGATACTATTTTGTCTACAAGCTTCATATAACCCGCAAGCTGAACGGTTTTGGATATTCATTTTATATTCATCCGATGAGTTTTCGTTTAAATCATATGGCGCTTCGTCTTCAGCATCAAACCATTCCGTATCTGAATCTTCGTGAGAATCTGTTTGGGTTGCAGTATTAGAAAAGGAGATTTTAATAGTGCGGTGTCTTTTAATAAATATTTCTCATCCGTTGCTTTAATCATATTTCCGATTGAAAATTCTATAGCTTGTGAGAAAGCAGCTTGTTGATCCTTTTGGTTTTGTCAAAGTCGAGGAGCATACTTTCACTTCGGATAATGTATTCATGATAAAGTCAAGGTTGTACTCATGGAGTTTATTAACGTCCAAATTAGCGATTTTAGTTCGTAAATCGTTGACGTTTGTTCCTGTTCTTTTAATGTTGCTTGATAGCCCTTGAATGTACAACGTACCTCTGACAGCAAATATTTCTCTGACAAATTGATTTTTTTCTCACATTTTTCACTTTTGATCTTATGTCGCGTTTTAAACTTTCTTCATCTTGAACAAGCTTTTCGTTTTCTCAATACAATTTTCACTAAGTGCATCAAGTTGTTCAATGAAATTGTCCTCTAATAATAAGTTCCTTATTTCTTTCTGGATATCTTCCTCTGCATTTTGTAATCCACATATATCGTGTTTTGGTGTAATTGTCCTAAGCATTCAAAACATACGAAATCCTTGCAGTCCTTGCAGGATAGCTGACATTCTTCTTTGTCGTGGAATCTACAATGAAGTGTTCTTGTAGAGTTCAGATCTTTATGTTTTCTACACTTTCTAATGTATTAGCCGCCATTGTTGTAAGTGTTATTTGATATGCAGCCTTCCAATTGATATTTTATCGTGTGTTTTCTATGTTGTGATGTTATACTATTGTTTCAGAAAAAGGAGAAGGTTTGGTACCATTAAAACGTTTAATCCCGCTGCAGATGTTTGCATCTGTCCTAAGTCAGGAATCTGATGTACAGAAGTTGTCGTTTGTTTATGTAATTTATACGTGTTTCTCGTTTCTCGTTTTTATATAGACTAGACCGTTGGTTTTCCCGTTTAAATGGTTTTACACTAGTAATTTTGGGGCCCTTTATAGCTTGTTGTTCGATGTGAGCCAAGGCTCCGTGTTGAAGGCCGTACATTGACCTATAATGGTTTACTTTTATAAATTGTTATTTGGATGGAGAGTTGTCTCATTGGCACTCACACCACATCTTCCTATATCTATATACATGATTACCTGGTTACAATGAGGTAATAGGACATTATTGATTTTATATTGATTTGAAAATGTGTAAAGAACTAACATGAACTTTTCTCGGGATACTGTATATTTGATATGCACATATGCTAACACGAATTTACTTGGTTGCTTGTTTAAAAATATGATGTTGATTTCAATGAGTTTAAACGCTTAAATGAACTGTATCAAACAGCATTCAATTTATAAATACTGTATTTGAAATCAATCTGAAAGTAAATAATAAATTATTAACACGACCTCTTCTGTAGAGTAGTATGTTGCTGCAGTTCAATAATCCTTGTGAATTTTGGTTTCTTTTAATTTTATTTCACATTCTATTTTACAAGTGCTAATATTCTGCTTAATTGAAAATAAAAAGACATAAAGGCAAGAAAGGAAACCACCAAAATAAAACACAAACTGACGCGTTAACGGAAAATGTTTACGAATTATAGCATATTGAAAATTTGTAAATACCAGGACAAAAAATAAAACGCGGAACAAACAAGAAACAGTTAAAAAATCAATTAAGTGGAGATTGGTCAACACGAAGCCCTAAAAACTTTGGTGAACTGATGTGCTCCGGATAAGAGATACGCTCTGCTACACTATTGACATCCGTAATGACAGGTAGAATGTAGAGATGTTAAACGATCACTCGAAACGATGAGCTTCTTCTTCTCCTTTTCATAGATGGCATAGCAAGATTTGTCACAACTGTTCTGGACTTTTTCCGCCGTCTTGTTGTTTAAGTTCAATGGGATGGATGTGATCAACAAAGTTATAAAACTTTCAGTATGTAGGTATTCATTTGTCAATGTTAATATATAATAAATAGTATTGGATTTTGATGAAATGAAGCATTGACATAAAAGGTTAATCACAGATACCTTTGGATAGAACAAAACAAAAACTTAGGAATGTCTTGTTTAAAATGTTCATATATGATTTTTCTATTCCTACACGTCAGAGATAGATATTCTTTAAAACATTGACTTTTAAACATTCTTTGAAGTGCAAATAAGCATACAATTAAACTTATTAGTTCCTTGATAATTGACTTGTAATAGGTGTTTAATGATCTGAAATAAACAAATTTATAGGGTAAGTTCAATTATAATCCGACATATTGTTCCGAGTATAGTATAAAGGCAACAGTAGTATACCGGTGTTCAAAAGTCATAAATCGATTGAGAGAAAACAAATCCGGGTTACAAACCAAAACCGAGGGAAACACAGCAACTATAAGAGGAAAACAAAGGAACAACAGGAACACCAAAATGCTACAAAACAGACGCCAACACACATAGAAACGAACTATTTGATAACAACTGCCATATTCCTGACTTGAAACAGGACATTTTAAGTAAAATGGTGGGTTGAACCTGGTTTCATCGCATGCCAAACCTCCCGCTTTATGACATTGTTAAAAATATCGCTAAAACACTACGTGGCAGAAATACAGCACAAACACACGCAAGAAGATTCATAACAGAGAAACGCACAAACAAGTAATATAATAGTCGACACAACATGCAAACCACAGGATATCAAAAACAGTGACGCGCTTACGTAACTAACATGCAATCTCGAACTTTATACAATTATTTTCACAATATTCGTCCAAACAATTTTCATGACAATGATGGTATGGAAAGGCAATTTTATAATTATTTGGACTACAAACGATAAGACATAACAGATTATCCAACCGAAACCATAACAGAAACATCAAAATAAATCCATTAATGTTGGATGTACAAAACACCGAGACACGCCGCACAGCAATGCAAATTCACATTCAGTATAACAGTCATATTCGGGAATATGACAATGATGGTATTGAAAGGCAATTTTATAATTATTTGGACAACAAACGATACGACATAACACATAATTCAACCGAAACCATAACAAAACATCAAAAATAAATACATGAATGTTGGATGTACAAAATACCGAAACACGTCGTATAGCAATGTAAATTCATTCGGTATAACAGTCATATTCGGGAATAGGTCAAGTTCGGTACTTAGCAGACGGACGATATAGATGATAAACCACAAATGCACAATCTAAGACGTGGTAAAATGTCATTTGTTAGTTTAGACACAGACACATCGTATAGAGCAACCAATTCGTGATGGTGGCCAAAAATTTACGGATTGTCATTTTAATCTTTCCTCCTCATAACTTTGTTGGAGCATTTTCTGCGTAAGGAGCACACTCCTGTATATGAAGTCAGTATAGTGTGAACATGCACGAGCATAACGTATCAATTGAGATATGTACACACCATACGACGGAGCAGAGGGTATGTTATTGCAGAGAAATGGGAAATTAGTAATTGGGAAATTGAAATCAACCCGTTTGTCATAGATTTTAGTGTGAAGTCTTCCATCTGTGTCAATATTGAGGAAAAGATCAAGGTATATTTCACGAATTGCGTATTGATTTGAAAATTAAACAGTCCAAAAAAAAAAAAAAAAAAAAACCCTACAATCATAATTCAATATCTAAATGCTAGATTATGTAGTTTGAAATAAGAGGAGAGGCGAAAAATAACTGACAATGCCATGGCATAAAATGATAAGGATCAAAATACAGTTAATAGACATTACACACCATAAAAAATTAAAACTAAGCAACAAGAACCCCAAGCATATCCTGATCCACATGTGACACCCGTAGTATTGCTCGTGTAAGTACAAACCCTGTGATAAGTCTAATTCGGTAGGTCACATTCGAAGAAAAGAGGAGGGTAATATGGTTACGACAATTGGAATATACCGAACGTCATCTGTAAAACATATATTTCATTACGGGTAACCAATGCGTGATGACAATTTGTTCAATTAAAGTACTTCCATCATATCTCCTAAATAGTTTGCATTAACACAGATTGTATCTCAGCTACATAAAATTGTGTTATATTCAAAGTTTACCCTTTTCATCTTTTGATAATAATTTATTTATAGGAGGAGTGTTAGATATGTTCACTTGTCCCATGATATTGTCATTTAGACCGAAAGGATATATATTGAAAATTCCGTACAGACAACATTACATTGCCGGCTCATCTACATGTTCTACTAATGAATTGTCCATTAGATTGGCAAAATTCTGTCTGCAGTAAAGAGGGTCTTCCGAAATACTATGGAACTGTTTACTCGCGTAGTGGTATTAACCATATGTGGATTCTGAAAATTCTAAAGAACTTCTGGATAATTTGAAATCTTGATCTTTCTATGAAATTAATTCTATCAAAACTTTAAATTTTTCAACCCTGTATACAACCATTCCCCATGTGAAATTGAAAAATCATCTAAAAGAAAAAATCCACAATGCTTTTTAATATAAAAATCGTAGCATACGCTACAAATTTATAACTTTGAGATAAATGCATATTCTGTTAATAGTGAACAAAAGGTAAAACATACTACACGGAGGAGCAAGTGATCAGTATGCTGGAGTTTCTTATTAACAACATATTTGTTGAATTTGAGAACGGACCGTGCGCTCTCCTTGTCGACCTCTTCTTAATTTCATATGAGTCGGAGTTCTTTCAGACACTTTCCAAAAGAAGAAGATCAAAGAAGCCAGATCATTTAATTTCATATTCAGATATATTGATGATGTTCTTTCCATTAACGATCCAAACTTTTCTGATTGGGTTCCATTAATATATCCTCGTATAACCAGAAATTAAAGAAACAACAGACACGGCTTCCTCCGACTTATACCTCGAATTTGACATAAGCGGTCATCTCAGTATCGAAATCAATGTCAAACGAGACGATTTTAAATTTAAAATTATCAATTTCCCCAAACATTTTTACAGCACTGGGTCGATACCTCTGCTGGTGGACTATCAGTCCCCGAGAGTATCATCAGCTCAGTAGTCAGTACTTCGGTAGTGATATGATTAATAAAAACTTTTCTAAATTTGCCTGTTTATAAATTTTGAAATTATAAAGAAACTAAGGTTTCAACTCCCTCAGGCAAAGTTGGCCTTATAAGGATTCGGCAATTATTTAAGGTCATTTTAATTATATAGCTCTTCAACTGTTTCGGTTTTATACATCCTTGGCTTTCAAATCTTCGGCTTTGAGCGTTCCTGATGAAGGTAAATCAAGAAAAGCGCTTCGGACGCATTAATTTTATCACGTGTTGTTTTCATTTTTTTGTAGCAAAACCAACTTCACCTGCATATGGGATATACATTTCCCAACTTATTCGGCATTCAAGAGCTTGCAGCTGCTAATCAGACTTTATAAAACGTAACTTGTGTCTGAGCAGAAAGTTGATGAACAAGGGTTATGTCAAAGAACGTCTCGTCCTTTTTCTAAAAAGTTCATCGGAAGATACCAAGACCTTGTTGATAAATATTCCGTTTCAACTTCATAAATAATACATAATGGTCTTGTAGTATAGATACTAGGTACTGACGTTACGTGTTATAGTGTTCTTTATTTGTCTTTGTAAATTGTTATCCTTTACAGTTTATAGTCCATTTTCGGTGATATCCTTTTGGCATGACTCGGTATTTATACATCCCGCCATTGTGTTATTGTGCTATGGTCATTTTGTTTATGTACTTTGTCTATTTCGTTTTCTTTGTTTACATATTTGTTTGTTTTATAGTGATTAAGATCATAACACAATGTTGTATATTGTACTCCTATTTTGACATTTTACTTATTATGTCTGCTTGTTTTGTTCACACATTGTTGTCAATATAATGGAATTTTATGCGATGGTCATACAAGTGCGAGGTTTATCTAGCGATGAAACAGGTTTAATCCATTATTTTCCACAGAAGAAAATGCCTGTACCAAGTCAGGAAAATGGCAGTTGTTTTCATTCGTTTGATGTTTTGAGCTTTTGATTTTGTCATTTGATAAAGGACTTCACGTTTAGAATTAGTTCGGTATTTTTGTTATTTTGCTTTTGTCTGCAATCTTTCAATCTAATGGGATAGTCTTGGGTGTTTCTAGACGGTTTAAAAGTGCTGAAAATTTCTAAATTTAATAGTGTGTTTGTAATTTCCTAAATGTTGCTAAATTAAACTTGTTAATTTTTCACGCATGTGGAAGCGGTATCAATGTTGTTGTGTTCATTTGATAAATTCTCGTCCTGTTTGTCCTATATATTGAAACCCACACTTACGCATAATTAATGTTAAAGATGTATGAGCCTTCCCTAGGAAAAGTAGAACAAAGAGCTCTCCCGTTCAGTGATGACCGAACAGTATTAATTGAAGTTAATCTGTAGCATGTAAGTCCGTTTCTGGAATTACAATGAATATGTGTGCATATTTATTTATTTTCTATGAATTATCTCGCTGCAAAGGTATTGCCTCCGTTCCCTCAAAATTATGAAAACATCTGAATTTAGAGGATGAATTTGGGTAGGTTTATGTAAAATAAGACAACAGTAGTATACAGCTGTTTAATAGTCATAAATCGATTAAGCGAAAACAAATCCGGGTAACAAACTAAAACCAAAGGAAACATATCAACTATAAGAGGAAAACAACGGTACAACAGAAACATTGAACCGCAACAAAAACAAACGCCGACAGACATAGAAACGAACTATTTGATAACAGCTGCCATATTCCTGACTAACTGTAAAGTCAGTTAAAAGTCAGTTTCTGTAAAATCATACAAAATTTGTAATTCGTTGAACATTTAAATTCGTGGTTCACCTGTACCTACGAAGACCACGAAAATTTGTATCCAACGAATAATAATGAATCCACAGTACTAATATATTTTCAGCATTATCGAAGCTCATTCCATCACATTTAAAATACAAATAAGGCGAAGTGGTATAATTGCCAATGAGACAATTATCTACTAAAGTTCAAATGAAGTGGATGCAAGTAAATGCAGGCAACCGTACGGCCTCCATCAGTACATATCCAACATACAATATATTTAGTGCAAAGAGGTCATTAATACTGTTGGATAAATATAAGATGCAAAGATTCCAAATTGTTTATCAAATATGGTTGCTGTCACGTTTTGTCATCGGAAGACGTCTGGCTAATCATGATGCCATCAGGGTTCATTCGTATGATACTGTTTCTACTATTGAATCCTTGTTTTCATTTCCTGATACAGATCAAAGATAAATTACTAATAAGTCATTTTTGTAATGCAATGCAAACACAATAAGGATAATAACAAATGAACAAACATTTGCAAATATCACCAGTCATCTTTTGGAAGGAGTTTCATTATAAATGATTCCTTAAAACGGAGCAATAAGACGCAGCCATCTTTTAAAATGACAAAATCGGCAACTCAGTCTGAGTCCACGTCGTCTTCAAAAGAATGATCAACAATTTTTCGTCAATTCCGTTCACAATAATCCAAGCGTCTTTGTCAGAGATAGCTATAGGTACTACTTTCCAAATAAGTGTTATAATAATTCGAAACTTTGTCGGATATTCCTCTGTGATTTCATCGGATGAGCTATCTATGAAATCATCTAGCGCTAAATCTTCAGCTTCAAACCATTCAGTATCTGAATCTGTCAAAACATTTGTTTGGGTTGAAATATAAGATAATGATAGCACGGTGTGCCTTCGTGTTGTCCATTTGATGGTTCAATTATAATACGAATTGTAAACTCCAAAGCTGGTTTCAGACTTGCTTTTTGGATGATTTGTAATTTTGTTCCACTTTGTGGATCATGCTTTCATTTCTTTTAAAGTATTTTTAACATGCCTAAAGTTAATCTCTTGAAGCTTAATGACAACAAGTTACTTCAGTTTGTAAATTCAGGATGATTGCTTTTTGTTCGTTTAGTGATTTTGATAACATTCAAGTCCTCTAACAACTAAATCTTCATTTCTTTCTAAATGTCTTACTCGGCATCATACAGTCGAGATAGGATGTTTTGGTGTAATTGCCTTAAGCATTCAAAGTACACAAAATCTTTGCAGAAAATCTGGTATTCTTTTTGTCATGGAATATGCAACAAATTGTGTTTGAAGATTTTGGAACTTCTTGCTTTTCTACAGTTTCTAATGTATTATCCCCATTACAAGCAGTGTTATTTAATATTCATCCGTGTTAATGGGTATATAAACCCAGGTTATAGGAAATAAGCAATTAATATGGGTTTAAATGTTTGAAATGAACTTAAATGAATTTATTTAGAAATCAATACAAACACCTGTATACACATTGACAAGAAATCTTAAGATATTAGAAGTAAACTTCAATGATGAGGAGATTGCAACAGTATACACGAAGTATTTGTGTGTTTATTTTTATTTTTTGTTTGTTTGCCTTCATACATTATTACGACAAATAAGACAAATGAAGATTTGTTGAAATGAAAAAACGAGAAAAGATTAGGACAGAACAGGTAAAAAAATAATGTAATATAATATATATATTTGTCAGCAAAACCTTACTGTGATTCATAAAGAACATATCTAGAAATTAAATCAGCAAACCATGAAAACCTATAAAAATAAATATACTATCTTTGAAACGTAACATTGAATATTTTACAAAGTGGGATTCCTGCGATTGTAATATGATATAATACTTGGAGGCGTGTGAAGGAAATAACCCAGCTATATTTTTCAATCAAATTCAACAATTTGTTTTAAGAAAAGATGCTTGGTAAATGGATAACATCACCAGTATTCATCCATACTAAGTTCAATCGTTTATTAATGTTTTGTATAAAGGTTTAAGTTAAGAGACGAATCACCATTGAATCGTCTTTAGAATTCAAAACAATACGGCAGTCTATTGCAACTGGCTATAATTTTAAATCAGATACACTAGGCGTATTCTTTAGTACGACAAACGAGCCTTTCGTCTACATGAGACTTATAAGTGGAGCTTGAATCCAAACAGTTGGAAAGACAAATCAGGTACGAAATTGAAGAGCATTACAAACCAAAAATTTGAAAAGTTTGCTAAAGATGACTGAGGCAATACATGCTCAGTGTTGAAAAGTCTTATTGTGACGAATTTTCAAAATTTCAAAACTTTAAATTAAAAAAAATTGAACCAATCAATAATTCATGACAACAAGACACTGATTTCTAGGCGGTTGATTCCTTCGGATAAGTAACCTCAACCAGCAGTGGCATTGACCCAGTTTTGTAAAATCTCATCAATGATAACTTAATTTTGCTTGGTAAGTCAGGCGAGCGTTTCATCTACGTACGATTATTCTGTTGCGCTCGTATCAAAAAGTTGCAACGCCAAAAAATAAAAAGTCGAAGAGCATTGAAAAGCTTAAATTCGGCAAATACAGTTAAATCAAACTATGCTTAGGGTACTAATGTGTCGAATAATTGACTAACATGTAGGCCTAAGTACCCAAAATGTTTCACTCGTTTAATTTTTCTCATATTAACACCATTGATAGGGTTGAGGTCGAAAAGCTAGAAGGCATAAATTATCTAGTGATTTTGCACTCAATAAAAATATCTAGTCATGTTAACATGCATGGTAGAAACATATTTTAAAGGAAATCTGAAATATCATGGTAATCTTTTAATCCTGCATGTAAATGAATAAATGCAGATCATTGAACAAATCGACAATCGATGGTTATGTTTACTTAAAATCCTGCAAAACATTACTGAAACAATTATTGTTCGAAAACATTGAAAGTGACAAACATTAATTTTATGGAATTTGACCCTTTGAAGTTAACAAAATCTTCATCTAATTTGGCTCACAGACATCAAAATAAAATGAAAATATCAAAGCATTCATACTTTCTTTTAATAAAATCTTCATCGGTTTCTCTTTGAATTATTTGTGTGCGCTTAAGTGCAAATTGTAAGGTTCAGAAGGACAATCAGTTATATTCAGTATGGGACGATTACTCTAGGTCTTATAGACATACCTACATATTAATACGTACGGTTGATTTATTTCCACGACTTCAAAATCCCTTGTCATCGAGTTAAACATATAGTTCATTACAGCCTATTGCTAACTATTAAAACATATAACTTCATTATTCAATCCATGTTTTTAGAGTCGGATGTTCTTTCGACCTTCCAATATTTTATCTTTATGTCAAAGTTATTCCCAACAATCCTCAGTGGATAGTTTTAAAAGTATTTCATGTATAGGTATAGTATGAATAATAATTTTCTACCTTTACAGCTTTTATCTCATGAAAATCTTTAAAAAAATGTAATTCCTTATTCAAAAGCGTGAGGATTCATACTTGTCAATCGATGGCAGGAAAAGCAGGAGTCAGTTGCGTACAAGGTTGAAAATAAATCAGCCGTACTAGCAATAGATGATAATGTATATTAAATCCACGACAAAGTAATTCTGTCCCTCTTAAAACGGTTGTCCCCAAATAGTCCTTACAGAAGACCAGGCATTATTTCTCGTCGTTGAATCGATCGTAGTGTTTTCGGAGATTTAGTAATTTCTTGTTTTCTACATGTCCTTAAATATCATTAGCCATCATGACATGTGTTATTCAACATGTATATAATAAACTAAATCCAAATTGAAATCGAATAAAAGACAAAACTGATCGAGCACATCTAATAACACCTTAGCAATTAGAAATATTGTTTTAGTCATTTTAAAAATACTTTGATGTTTTATGTCTTGAAAATTCATTGGAATCGAGGTAAGCTTATCTATTGTTTTACACAGAAAAATATGAAGTCAAGAATGGGATTGAAGTAAACACTCGTCGCTTTGCAAAAGACACACAGAGATCTGTGCTTGATCTCGATATCTGATCAATGAGTGAGACACCAGATACAAATATTTGTTTAATTTTGAAAACCTAAACTGTAAGCAGAACATGTACGACAATGCCATAAGTTACATTTGGATCCATATTAAAGATGATAACTAAGTAACACGGTAAATACTTTTTGAGTAATCATCGTCAAAATATTCAAGAATAACATGGCATTTCTGAAAATATATCAGCCATACTGGCAATAGATAATAATGTATATTAAATCCACGAAAAGTAAACCTGTCCCTCTTTGAAAATAAAACGGTTCTCCCAAATAGTCCTTACAGAAGACCAGGCATTATTTCTCGTCGTTGAATCGATCGTAGTGTTTTCGGAGATTTAATAATTTCTTGTTTTCAACATGTCCTTAAACATTATTAGCCATCATGACATGCGTTATTCAACATGAATATAATAAACTAAATCCAAATTGAAATCGAATAAAAGACAAAAACTGATCGAGCACATCTAAAACACCTTAGCAATTAGAAATATTGTTTTAGTCATTTTAAAAATACTTTGATGTTTTATGTCTTGAAAATTCATTGGAATCGAGGTAAGCTTATCTATTGTTTTACACAGAAAAATATGAAGTCAAGAATGGGATTGAAGTAAACACTCGTCGCTTTGCAAAAGACACACAGAGATCTGTGCTTGATCTCGATATCTGATCAGTGAGTGAGACACTAGATACAAATATTTGTTTAATTTTGAAAACCTAAACTGTAAGCAGAACATGTACGACAATGCCATAAGTTACATTTGGGTCCATATTAAAGTTGATGATATGAATAGTCATGCTACGTTGTTCTCATATTCTCATGTGTGATGGTGCTAAAGGTAGTTATTTATCAAATTTTATTTATACGAAGACGACCCCACACTGATTTAAGATTCACTTCTAACATGAATTATGAATATAAATAAGATGTGGTATGAGTGACAATGAGACAACTCTCAATCCAAGTCACAATGTATAAGAAAGTTAACAATTATGGATCAAAGTACGGCCTTCAACACGGAGCACAACAACCTATAAAGGGCCCCAAAATGTCTAATGTAAAACAATTCAAACAGGAAAATCAACGGTCTAATCTATATAAAAACAAGAAACACATTTGAATCACACCAACAAACGACAACCACTGAACAACAGGCTCTTGACTATTCTTTAATTTATGTATCATGCTTATAATCATTCTATATAGTAAAAAAACACATGTAATCAATATTCGGTTTAGTTGTGCTGTACATGGATTATCCAAAGACAAATTTAATATAATCTATTGTCTTAATGTAGGCTCAACATACATAATAAGATATTTTGATAAGACTAGGAACTTACATTATTTAATTTTGACATGTAAATAAGGAATACAGATATACTGAACTTCAAAATACAGTCAACATACTGCAAAATTTCTGCAACATTCCTTCATTGTTACTGCACATTGGAGGTCCGAAATTTGAACAGTTGTGAATATTCTGTTTTTCTATTCTAATTCTATTCTGTCTCTGTACTGATGTTATGCATTGTCTGTTTGAGAATAAAGATATACATAAAATTATATATATTCCGCATATTTACAGATCTAACATTGTTGGGCTGTTATTTAGACGAATTATATATATATATATATATAAACAAGTCTAAATTGAAAACAACGTTCAAACCTATGATTGCGTTGGATAAAACCGCAATTTTATACGTGTGCATGCAAAACAAATTTCTTGGTAGAGGGTCTAAATACAGCATAAACAACATTTTCCAAAAGACCAAAAAGTGAAAAATATTTTAACAAAACGCATTTGACTAGAAGGTCGAACAACTGATGTTCTTAAACCCTGCTGACTGCCATTGGAGATTGCCAAACAAACGGATCACCAGATGTAACAAAATGGATCTTATTATTAATTTATTACCAAACAGAAAATAATAAACTTACAGAAAAGATGGTATACCGCAAACATGAGGTGCAAAAATTTGTACACCATTATCCGGATTTCGACAATTAATGTCTCTTCAGTGATGTTAGGAATCGAAACGGTATTTGGCAGGCCATATAATTTACTTCAATTTAGGATAGACTCTTGAATTTTGAAAGAGTCGAAATAGGATGAACGGATCATATAAACCCGAAGGCAAATATAATACAAGCCCAAACGAAAAATACAAACAAGTCTAAATTGAAAACAACGTTCAAACCAATGATTGCGTTGGATAAAACTGCAATTTTATACGTGTGCATGCAAAACAAATTTCTTGGAAGAGGGTCTAAATACAGCACAAACAACATTTTCCAAAAGACCAAAAAGTGAAAAGTATATTTTAACAAAACGCATTTGACTAGCAGGTCGAACGACTGATGTTCTTCAACCCTGCTGACTGCCATTGGCGATTGCCAAATTAACGGATCACCAGATGTAACAAAATGGATCTAATTATTATTTTATTACCAAACAGAAAACAATAAACTTCCGGAAAGATGGTATACCTCAAACACGAGGTGCAAAATTTGTACACCATTATCCGGATTTCGACAATTAATGTCTCTTCAGTGATTTTAGGAATCGAAACGGTACTTGGAAGGCCATATAATTTACTTCAATTTAGGATAGACTCTTGAATTTTAAAAGAGTCGAAATAGGATGAACGGATCATATAAACCCGAAGGAAAATATAATACAAGCCCAAACGAAAAAATACAAAGAAGTCTAAATTGAAAACAACGTTCAAACCTATGATTCCGTTGGATAAAACCGCAATTTTATACGTGTGCATGCAAAACAAATTTCTTGGTAGAGGGGTCTAAATACAGCACAAACAACATTTTCCAAAAGACCAAAAAAGTGAAACAGTATATTTTAACAAAACGCATTTGACTAGTAGGTCGAACAACTGATGTTCTTAAACCCTGCTGACTGCCATTGGTGATTGCCAAATAAACGGATCACCAGATGTAACAAAATGGATAGAGGTATGATCCCATCTGCGAAGTAATGTGTTGGATAAATTGCCAGGTGTTTGTGGGTTGAGCTTGATTTGTAGTCCGTTAGGAATACTTTCATTATACACATAATGGATTAAATTAGATAAGTGGTGTTCAGTTTCATTTGTTTTATTTAATAGCTCTAAGTTGTTTAAAATAATCATTGATGTTCATGTTATGGGAGCTTGAAACTTAAATTCATTGGGATCGATGAAAAGACTCTTGAATATTTGAAACCAGAAAAACCAAAACCGGGCAGATTTAATCTTTTATCTAAAATTCATAAGGCCAATAACCCAGGAAGACCTATAGTTTCAGCGAACGGTCATCCGACGGGAAAATATCGGAATTCGTTGACTTCCTTCTTCGTCAACATGTTGAAGACTTACCATCTCACATCAAAGATACTACCGATTATCTTAGAAAAATGCAGGCCTTAAATCCACTTCCCTCCGACACGACACTTGTCTCTATGGACGTCACCTCCCTCTACACGAATATTCCACATGCAGATGGCATTGATGCATGTAAAGAAGTTTGGAATTCCCGACCAGTGAAATATCCACCTGCTGAATGCCTGGTCAAAATGCTCACGCTGGTACTAAAAACAACACTTCACTTTTGATGGAGATCATTATCTGCAAGTTTATGGAAATGATATGGGTACCAAAATGGCTCCATCATATGCTAACATCTTAATGGGCAAATAAGAAAAAAAAAAACAACAACTTGAATCTTCGTTCGTAAAACCGCTTTCCTGTTTCAGATTTTTGGATGATGTGGATATGAAACTGAATAAAAGTGACAAGGACTTAGGTGCATTCATCAATCATACTAACAACATACATAAAAGTATATAATTTACTCATGAGAAATATAAATCACAAATCACCTTCCTCGATACCTCCAGCTCGTTCACAGATGGCATCATATCCACTGATCTATATTCTAAGCCTACTGACACTCACCAATATCTGTCCCCTAAAAGTTGCCATCCTGCTCATTGTACTAAGAGCATCCCGTACAGTCAGGCACTCAGAGTCAAGCGAATATGTTCCAACACAGAAACAACTAAAAACAACTACACCAACTCGAAACCCGCTTGAAGAGAAGGGCTACAAACACAGAACTATCCAAAAGGTTTTCAGAAAGCGGAAACTATTCCAAGGAGTAAACTGTTAGAATACAAATATAAATAATATAAATAAAATGACTCCATGTGTTCTTACTTACCACCCATCTCTCAAAAACAGCTTCGTTGTCATTCGTCAGCATTGGTAAACCGTTGAAAAGACTTCCTAACTATCCAAGATTTTTTCCGAGCCCCCATGATAGCTTTTAGGCAACCCAATAGTCTGCGGAACCTGCTGGTGCGGGCTGAAGTGTCTGATAATAGAAGTACTTCTGGAGAATGTCGTTCGTGTGATGAAAAACGCTGCAAATGCTGCCTACAGATGCATCACTCATCAACTTTTCACAGTAAGGCAACCGAAAATAACTATAGGATATTTTGCAATGTTACCTGCAAAAGTATGAATGTTATTTACATTCTAGAATGTTCGGTTTGTGGCCTCCAATATGTTGGTGAGTCACATTGGTAGAATGGGAAAACATAGTATTTCGGTACTTTATTGGTAGCGACTAAATCCAGGAGTTCACTAACGTTAATCATCCTAGTTTCTTGATGTCGAATGTGTTGACGGTGAACTGTAAATCTCTGCCGTAATGTGTTTCCTGTTTGGCACCGATTACATTTAATTGCATAAATAAACTTTCTCGATGCGCATGTAAAGGGTTCTTAATAGTGAGAATCTCTCCTATTTAAATTCATATGATTCTCCTTATATATATATGTGTGTGTATATCTTTATATATAACCAAACAAAAGTAACTTTGCAAATGCAATTTCTTGTTTAACGACTTTAACGACGTTAAACGAATGGCTCAACATAGACAACTGATAATATATTTTCAACTGACTAAGCATTTACAACCTATTCAATATAGCCATCTGACTTATCGTATTGCCAGATTGCACAATAGACAATCGACCTTTCTTCAACAAAGACAACATCGACAGCCGACGTATCAACCAAATAAAAGTTCCGACATTACACAGGCTAATAACTAAGTAACACGGTAAATACTTTTTGAGTGATCATCGTCACAATACTCAAGAATAACATGGCATTTCTGTTCTTTTTAGTTTTCTTAAATGAATATTATTTGATTGTAGTAACATATTGAAAATAGTCTGTTATAGTATTTAACATGATTTCTCGATTTCAGAAATAATGTTAAAATGAAAACAATAAGCACGAAACAGAACTGCCGGTTAGATCATGTGTGATGAAATGATGATTGTGTCATCGAAGCAGTCCTTGTTATATCCTTGTAATTTTACTTGGTTTTATCAGGTTTCATGTCATTAATCTATCAAGTGGATATACGTTCAGAATAGAATAACTGATGCTGATATAGAAGATGCTTACATTGTCGTTGCAAATGACTTCGCTTTCGTTCTAAAGCTTTTAAATTGTACCAGTACATAAGACTTTTATGTTATCTTTTCCTGCAATTTAGTGCTTGATCATTTACTATTCACTTGATACGATTTTTCAAAACATGGCTTGCGATGACTTCATATGAGACAGGTACCATTTCGGTGCTCCCGATCTCAACTTTTCAGATTACCAGCTTTTCACTTACAAAACAATTATGAAGGATAGTCATAATTTGGTACCCCAGTCACCCATTTCGTCTATATAAGATTCATCAGTGGTGCTCGAAACAAAATAGTTAGAATGCCCAAAATCAAATACGATATTGAAAACATTAAAAGTAAATAAATCCCAAAATTTGTACTAAATAAGGCCATGTTTACTTATGTCTCGGATAAAACAAACTTACAGTGATACCACCGAAATGGTTGTAAAACTCATTTGATATACCAGGTTTATAATTTGTTGCACCAGACGCACGTTTTGTCTAAATTACTTTGAATCAAAACAGTTGGAAGTACAAAATCAAATAGAAAGTTGAAGAGCAAAAGAAAAACCATTAAAATCGCACTGTGGTATTTTATGGACAGTTAAAAGAAACATTCAAATTGAATGTCACTAAAATTTAGTTGAGATATGTCTTAATTAATTATCGACATTCCATACATCTGACCATACAGGTAGTATATGGTCAATGGCGTCATAATCAATAGGGTTCATATGTCACGCCTAGACGCCAACATCGCCAAAAAACATTAAACATTATTTCTTTCTTCGTAGCGTGATATTGTTACGGTTTATTGGGTAAGCTATAGGTTTGTACGACTATACCCGGCTACTCAGTAAACACTCAATTTTTCTTTAACGTTGGTCATTAACTGTTATCCAAACGTGTATACAAAGACATTTGATTACCATTACTTGTTTTGCTGTTGTATGTATATATTGTTAGTAAGGTCTCTGGGAATAATGAGATAGAGTTCTTCTTCACAGCAACAAACTTGTTATAATGACTTCTGCTTGACTTAATTTCCTTCTATGATCTATTTCTATCATAGAAAACCATATAAAGCTTTTGTCAAAACACTATATATATCACTGAATTCAAGCTCAAATTGGACTGGTAGTAACATATGCGTTATACAAGGAAAACTCCATATGGATAATTATAGTGACAAATATGACACTTTCTCAATTTTACCAGTTCTTATTTGTTAATATCTACTCAAATAACAATATTCTTACCAATACATGTTGAAAAGGAGAGTGATTTGGTAAAATCATACTTTTGTATATAAACTTGTATCAACAAGAGCAATTTATGTATCTCCCAGCTAGGCAACTTGCTAAACTGGTTATAGAATGCATTTTAAGTGAGATTTTGGAATTCCTATATAAGTATACACCAATTTCCTTTGAAATAAATGATTCACTATGAAACCCAATAAAACATGAACACTCAACAGATAATTTGACCAAAAGAAATATTTATACTATAAACCAGTCATAATATACATGTTTCATTGGTTTTAGTCTTAGATAATGTAAAAATTTAAACTTCAGGTAAAATGTTAACTGTGTGCATGCTAAAAAGGCTGAAATACCTTATTGTAGCAATTTGAGGGGTGTAATTTGACACCAACATAATTATTACATAAAAAAAAAAATAATGTAAAATGATTACTAACAACAAAGGTGACCAATTTTCATTGTAATGGCTATGATTTCAAAAATTGAATTTCACATGCCTTTCAGTAATAGGTATAAAACCACTAATTCATAGCCCCATTGCTTTCTGTGTTAAATTATGCAACTTCAAGCATTAATGGCTACTTTGTCTTAAGTTCAAACAAAGTGGCAGTTATTTCATGTCAAAACTATACCTTATCTTGACTTGTGCTGAAAAATTCAACATACCTTTAATTGCATATTAAAGCGTACTGGTTCCTGGAAGTTGGATAGTACAAAAACAGGCACTTCTGATCTGAACAACAGGGCAAATGTACCCTCCTATTAAAATTTTATATACTTCTTTATTATTCAAAAGAAACTTTCAACAAGGGTTCTACAGTGATCCCAAGTCATTAGACCTTCATTTGATACCAAAACTACCCAAATATTTCACCTATTGACAAAGATACAGCTATGCGTAGGAACTATTTTGTTTTAAATATGTACTACTTTCTAATATGTTCTTTCCAACCGGGCCTAAATTAGTGGTTCTATACCTTCACTGTTTGACAAGGAAGGGTCCCATGACTGAACGACGGTTCTCAACTTCTGTTTACTCTTATTTCACATGTCCCATCTTAATTACCTTTCTTTTTATTTGTGTAAGGCCATTGCAACCAAGGCCAATACATTCTTAGAGAAAGCTTAGTTTAGTCCAGGTAGTCCACTCGCATTCGCCGCCATTTGCATCACCGACTATATTGACGTTAATGATCTCATCACCTGAGATCAGCATCCAGTTGGCATTACGTAAATTGACCACATTCACCCTAGTGACACGAAACTTCGGTGTGACGGTTGTATAAAACCAGTGCATATTGGTTTTCAAGAAGACTGCGACCCGCTATTAGGGCGTTCACTCCAGATACCAAGAAATCAAAATTTGAAACTGCAGGTTATATAGATATAAGAAGATGTGGTGTGAGTGCCAATGAGACAACTTTCCATCCAAGTCAAAATTTATAAAAGTAAACCATTATAGGTCAAAGTACGGTCTTCAACACGAAGCCTAGGCTCACACCGAACAGTAAGCTATAAAGGGCCCCAAAATTACTAGTGTAAAACCATTCAAACGGGAAAACCAACGGTCTAATCTATATAAAACGAGAAACGAGAAACACTTATGAACCACATCAACAATCGACAACTACTGAACATCAGATTCCTGACTTAGGACAAGTGCAAACAAATGCAGCGGGTTTAAACGTTTTAATGGTACCAAACCTTCACCCTTTTTCTGAAACAATAGTGTAACATCACAACATAGAAAGACACACTATAAAATATCAGCTGAAATAGCTTAACTCAATCAAAGGACATATTAACACCATTGAACATACACTGAACAAATAAATTTGACCTATGATACAATGTTAATTCAAAATAAAAAACTAAGGAAGAATAATAAAAGTAACATGTTATATCGGTATGAAATGTTAAACAATTTAAGAAAAACAATATGCTCGAACAAAATATCAGCCATTTGCAATAACTTTAAACACAGGTAAATGAAAATACGTGTACAGTTACAATAGAGAAAGGAAATATTTTAACAAAATAAATAATTTTGATGTTCATAGTACGAAGTGGAAATTTATATTAGTACCAAACACTTATCAAAGCTGGTATATAGACCAGATATAACCCTGAATAACATTAAATAACAAAAAGCATTACAATTAGTATCAACAGGTCAAATAAACAAGAAAGAACGATTTGAGAGTACTCGCAGTTACTGACAGCTAGTTAAAACCAAAACAATTAATAATAAAAATCATGCATCAGAGACTAAAATCAACTAAAACACATCCCAGGGATTTAGTATTTTAACGTCATGGACAGTCAAAGAAGACATGACTTGTGCAATGCCAAAATAAATGTATCGACAGACAGTAGGATAGTTAGGAGTTTAACCTCTTTATAGATCAAAATGAACGTGGGTGTGTCTTTAAACATCCCGTTTGAAAAGAATACAAATTTAGTTATGTTTTAATTTTCTGATGACAAAATCGATATTAGTGCCAATGTAGACTATATTCAAAGATCTAATTACAACATTGGTAAGATAACCTGAACTAATAAGTTTATTTAAAGGTTCGATGAGTTTACATGGATCACATAGTGCTTTCCGCGCTTTAAGTACAATATTACCGTAAAATTTAGGATGTGAAATATCGTTTTAATCAGTTTTCTACAGGTACAGCCAAATTTACTAATCAAATCTTTGTATCTATGAAAGAACTTAGCAAAAGTTTTACGTAATTTATGGTAACGAAATCCCTGACTTAATAATTTACTAGTGATGCATTGATTACGTTAAAATCTATGACATCACTACACACACGGACATAACGAACGAGTTGGGATATATACACACCGGATGATGGAGCCAAAGGAACATCGCCGTCTAAAAAGGAAAATTAACAATAGGGAATGAAAAATCGTCTCTTTTGTCGTAAATTTTCGTATGGAGTTTTCCTTTACAGATTGAAATGTCCAAGTCCAGAAAAGACAACTACTGCTGTTTATGTTAGATTTAGTTAAAGTAAGTTCTATTGGGTAAATTTCGGTAGTATATTTAGAGAACTCTGGATTATTTAACGAAAAATATCATCTAGATAACGGAAGGTATTGTTGAATGTATCAACCAAATGTAACAATGAAGTGTCTTTACTGAGTTTGGTCATAAACTGAGATTCATAGCAATACAGGAATAAATCTGCTATTAAAGGGCGCAGTTAGTGCCCATAGGAATACCTACTACCTGTCGATACACTTTATCGCCGAAACGTACATATATGTTGTCCAGGAGAAAATTTAAAGCTTCAATCATATCTTCACATTTCCAGTAAGTGTATCTAGCATACTTTCCTTTTCGTTACAGAAAAAGGCTTTAAACAGTTACAGCAAATAAATTTGTAATGAGATTTTCAAAAGACCATTTAATTAAATATGAAAACTTTTTCTTGATAAGATTGTGTGGAAGTGTAGTATAGAGTAGAAAAATCATAACTGTCAACAGTATTAAAAGGACCATCAAAAGCATGTATTTTATCTAAAACCTCTAAAGAACTTTTAACACTCCAAAACTAATTAATACCATTATTTTCATAAGCTTTATTACAAAAGTTAATAACATGTTCTTTGATAGTAGTAAGGAGGTAGTTAGAAGAACTGATAGATTAGTAGTAGAACACTTACTAGATGCGGAGATGAAACGGAATTTAAATGTTTTTTTTTTGCAATTTAGGTAACCAGTACATAGTAGGGACTTTCAAATGTTCGGAAGAGGCTTTAAGCTGGGTAGTGGCAGTGATATGCTTGTTTACAATTTGACTCTCTGTGGAGCGTACGGACCTGAATGTAGATGAATTTGTAATTTCGTTTTGGAGAACTTCCGTGTAGTATATGCGTCACACCACCACTACATTAGTTGCTGCTTTGTCTGCCGGTACGAACACAAACCGCTCTGCGAGTACTTGGAGTTTATTTTTATTCTGGAAATGGGAATATCATGGACCCTATTACTAATTTCAGAATTGTTTTCAAAATGAGATATACGAATATTAACAGTATTCATAATTTTATTCAAATAACTGTCTAGAGATTTTTATCAGATTTTTCACGTTTACACCAATTTTACAGTAGACAGACAGAGCGTCTTTAATAACCTGACGACACTGTTTCCAATCTATTTTAGATGGAGGACGATATTTCGGTCCTTTCTTAAGAAAAGTTATGACCTCACGGTCTTCGACGATGTTGAGGTCTCCTGTAAGGACATGACCATAGGGAACATATTAAAAACTAGATGTTTCACAATCTCAAGTGGAAGGAACATTATTTACTATATTGACGTCTGATGTAACTGACGTATAATTAAAATCAAACTTCTGCTGGGTTTTTATAAGAATACGAAATAATAGGTGGTTCTATATTATCAAAATATGGAGGTATTTGGCTTTGGATGGTAGGGTCATTGAATATACTAGATAAGTTAATAAAATCAATACCTCTATTTATATATTTTAATTTAAGAAAAGTGCCGTTTATGATTTTCAGGTTTATCGATATTAGGAAATAGCCTATGATGACAAAAGGCTGTAATAATACGGGTGTATTCATACATCGGGCTAAAAAAAGAAATTGTATCACACTCCAGAAAAATAGCATATAATTTACTTATTGGTATCTGACCCAGTTTGCATAATACTTGATGTCTGCCATTATTTTTTATTATAGATAACAGATCAGCAAGTGTATAATTTATACGATGTTTAATACGTTGATTACGGTTTTTGCGTTTGCCATGAGACCTTTTATTTCTAAGTCGTTTATCGACAATATTAATGACATCGATTGAAGTTTTAGTTATGTTCCCCTGTCCTAATATTTTGTCATTAAGACCGAGAGGATAAGCTGTTTGAAGTCTTTTATCCAAAATAATTCGCGAATTTCACGTGATTTTCAAATTGCTTGTGTGATTCTCCTGGTTGTTTCTGAACGGTTTCAAGTGGTTGGAATTTAATAAATTTTAGATTGTGATTATGCTTATCTAAATGTTGATATATCAAACTTTTGAATTTTTTAGGTCTACGAAAGCGGTAAAGGTGTTCTTGATTTCTTTTTAATACGCTCGTCCCGTCTGTCCCACATATTGAATGCATGTTAAGCTAATCCAGAAATGTTATCCGTATGATGAGACTGGACACACTATAAAAACTGTCCTAAAGTATGTAATAACCAATTTATTTGACATTCAAGTACCATGATTTTTTTATGTAAATATGTTTTATTTCTATGTAATACCATGAAAATCAAGTTTAAAATTGTCATTTTCAATATCTTAAAATGGGAATATCAAATAGTTTATTATTCTTAAAAGACCTATACCCGCTTGTCAAAGCACATTTTGCTTGTTTGAAGCTGATGCAGTGCTTTCAAGTAATAGTATGATTCCATGTTACCAATGAATAACGTTATTTATAGACCATTTTATGATAAGACCTTTTACTTATTACCATATTATTTATACAGAAATATTCCGGCTCACACATCGACGCGATGTCAATGGAACACGTCTATTTAGTATTGTTATGGTGACGCAACGACGTCTTTGAATATGTTTATTTGGTATTGTCAAGATAAATCCCCGACGTGTCTATGTGACGGGTGTAATGTCTGTGCAAAAGTAAAATATCAAAAAGCATCGAACTCGAGGAAAATTCAAAACGGAGAAGTAGTATTATTTTATGGTTACATTTATATCTCATGCCTTTTGTCATAGATATTATTGTTCATGTAATTCCTTCATGCATTCTGTAGAACTGAAAATGAAGATTTGATTTCCATCTGCGATCCACATTTGGTCATTCAAATGACCGATAGCTGCTGGTTTGTCAAGTCCATTTCTCGAATCAATCAATGTTTTCTTGTACTTTAATTCTTTGTCAAGCATAAACACACTTTGATGAGAGAAGTCTGAAATCACAACATTACCAATTTGGTCAACAAACATCCCTTGACTTTGAAAATGCCTGAAATGTCAAATCCATAAATACCACGGAAACATTTTATCAAAGTACATTTATCTGATTTCTTCTCCCAAAGCTCTATACGGTGCAAGCTGGATGTTATGTCAACACTATATAAGACGCAGAGATGTGATTCAAAAATTTGTATTATACATGGTTGCTGATAAGTATTTTTAGAAAATGACGCTTGGTCAGTGACAATACCATCAGTGTTCATCCATATGACATAGTTTGTATAACCATTCTTTACACTTCCGGAAGTGGTTAAAAGATGTATGACTATCAAATCATCTTCGGAAATGCAAAAACAATACGGCGATCTATCAGTTCTTCCTATATTTGCAAATTTTACTAGTCGTCTATCTGTAAGTAGTTTCATTATAAATGTGTTATACTCATTGAGAATCAAGACACATGCATCTTTTAAAACGACAAAATCACTAACACTATGTGCGTACACATTTTCGTCCAAGACATGGTTAATAATTTTACGCAATTGCCGGTCTGCAAGTATCCAAGCATCTTTCTCAGATATAGGAACTATTTTTCTGACAAGCGTTATATCCTGCTTTAGTTGGAAATTAATCGGATAAATATCTGTAACTTCATCGGATGAGCTTTCGATTAATTCATCTTCTTCATAGTCTTCAGCATCAAACCATTCAGTCTCGGAATCTTCATGAAAATCTGTTTGTGTTGATTTATTAGAACATGGTGACAATGATATTGCGTCAGCGTCACGTTTTCCACTTGACCTTTGAATTAAATTTCCAACTGAAAACTCCATAGTTGGTGTAAAACTAGGTATTGGTTGATTTGTAATTTTATCACACTGTGAGGAGCATAACTTCATTTCAGACAAAATATTCATAATATGGCTAAGATTACATTCATGAAGCTTATTAACATCCAAATTATCTATTTCACTTTGTAATTTATTAACATTCATTTCTTGCTCGTGTAGTGTTATTTGATAGCTTTCGAATGTATTTTGTAATTCCGACAATAGATGTTCTTCTGTCAAGTCAATTGTTTGCTTCATAATGTCTACACTAGTTGTTATTTCACATTTTAAATGTTCCTCATCATGTACAAGTTTTTCTTATTCTCCGAAAGCTTATCTCTCAGTGCAGTAAGTTGTTCAGCATATTTTCCATTAAAGAACAGAACCTCTATTTCTTTTCGAATATCTTTCTCGACATCTTGCAATTGACTTATGTCGTGTTTTTGATGTAATTGTCCGATGCATTTAAAACACATGAAGTCCTTACAATCTTTGCAATATATCGTGTATTCTTCTGTTTCATGGAATCTACACCGAAGTGGTTTCGAAAATTTATCAGTCTCTTCCTTTTCTTCACGTTCTAACATATCATCCGCCATTACGGAATGTGTAGTTTAATATGCATACATGTCAATAGATATACACTAGACTACTGTATGGAAATATGTCATTATTGATTTTGATTGATTTAAATGTTTGAAACGAACTACAATGAAACTGTATGTAAGATATAAATAACTCCTATTTTGTAATCAAACTGAAAGTAAATTAATTGACAAACGAGAGATCAGAATGAATTTTCAATGATACAGAATCAATCAGTAACTATTAGTTACATAGTCATTTAGTGACCGGGTACGGAATTTACCCTGGTCAGTAGGTTTGATCAAATCAAACCTACTGACCAGAGTAAATTCGTACCAGGTTACTAAATGACTATGTAACGAATTACCATCGATTCACATGTTTGAAACGACAAACACCAAATGTTTAAGAAAACAATCGCCAAATAATACACATATTTGAGACGACAAATGCCAAGTGATGCACATGTTCGAGACGACAAACATCAATTGATGCACATGTTTGAGACGACAAATGCCTGGTGATGCACATGTTTAAGACGACAAACACCAAATGATGCACATGTTTGTGACGACAAATGCCAAGTGATGCACATGTTTGAGACGACAAACACCAAATGATGCACATGTAAGAGACGACCGGCTTTATCTTTGTTAATTACTACAAATATAAATGTAAAAACAAAAATGTAATTCAACAATAACAACAATAACAACAACATGAACAACTGATATCATAGTAAATTTCGCAAAATAATGTTACGAAAAGATCATAAATGTCATTTTGAAACATTAAAGTTGAAGTTTATTGTTCCAATGGTACATCCTGAAAAAGCGGGCAAGATTGGTTTATTCTGAACATTTGAGATATTTGTCTCGGTTTGCAATGAACTTGAAGGAAAGTTAGCAAAGAGATCAGAAATATTCAAACCCTGCAATTCCGAAACCGCGACTGAACGACAAGGTCCATCCCACATTCTTCCATAATCGTCACCATTCTAGTACATTCTTTTACTGTTTCTTGTGGCGGCAAGGCAAGTAAACCTCAATTTTCAAGTGGCTGCAATGCTAGAACAGCAGAATTTTCGGGGCTAGACTTTTCCCCATTGCATGACCCATTGCAGTTTTCTCTTCAGTGTCAGTTCTGTGATAAACAGTTAGAGACCTAACCGATTTATGTCCTGTCACTGCAATTATTTGAGATGGATTAAACATACTTTTGTCTATATTGTTGTTCCAGTCCCACGAATGGAATGGTTTGTGTAAATTTGTGAAAGATTAGCCCCTCACTCAACTTCGTCATGAATTTTGTCAATGTTTTTTCTCCTAGTCGAGAGTTACAGCCCCGAACTGTATCGTCATCACTGACGATAATCTAGTGCATAAAGGATGAAATTTGCTAATGTTCTTTTCATAAGATTTGACGGAACAATAGGGTTATCCAGGGAACTCGGGCATAACACCTGATGTTGATTTTCTATCATTACCTCTATGATTTTAGCTAGTTCGTGTTTACATTTTGCGACATATTTAAGTCCAGTCTTTGGATCATTTAAAACTTCAAAAGTGGATTTTTTCTTTCCATGCATATTTTCCTGAAATCTTCTACAAAAATATAGTCAAATATCAAACTGCACTTTGTTCAATAAAGTTTCTGGCGCGTCAAGGATCATGATAATAGATTCATAAAGTTTCTAACGATCAGGTTCATTAATAGCTGGATGGTGGACAACACTGCCTTTCCCTATCCGTTTCAACTCGGCAAGCGCGGCCTTAAAACACCATCAGAAAATTCCGTGTCCTTTATGATATCCAGCTTGCGGTTGTATGGAACACCATGAAGATGTCTGTTTAGAGCATGTCTGATGTTTTCGAACAATGTTGCTTTGTAGTGTTCACCGTCTTGTTTACGTGCGTTCATGTAAAAATGTCCCAACACTTCGTTCAGTTTTACTGCGTCAAATTCCTCAAAATTTTCGTCCTGATCAATTGCTTTCAAATATGCTTTAAGTGTTCGTGCTGCTTTTGGTTACTTTTTATCATTTCTTTTGCATTAATCAGCATTTTCTTTTTTTTCAATCTCGTCTTCTGTTACCTGTTAGGGAAGCGAACCGTTTTGTCGCCATTTTAATTTTCAATTTGCAAAGAACGATAACTCTACCGTTGACAGGGTATTGCTAAAACAGTGACCGGGTATAAGAAAAACACGGTCTTTGTCAGGGTATTGCTAAACCATTGACCGGGTATAATAAATACATGGTCTTCACGTGGTGCTAATTAGGGACAGGTATTGGTTGATTTATTCAGAGGTGGGGTAATATGTGATACAGGTTGTTTTATTTTTAGTTTGCTTTTATATCTCACGTTTACAAATTAGAATTATTTTGATTAATTTCAAGAAGGAAAAGAAAAATATGTACAATTAATAGGAAAAGAGAAAAAATACGTAAACCATGGCATAAAGGTGTATAAGAACCAAAACAGTTTTATTTGTATCTACAAATTGAAACATTATTGAAAAAGTAAATCAATATTGCATATACTTTTGATAGTTTACTTGGATTCAGAGATAAATTATTAGAAATAAAGGTAGGAAATGAAGTAAAACTTTGATAAATGTATGGTAGAAGTATTTTTGGGAACCTCGATGTACAATTACGCATGTGACGGCAAATACGTACGATTACTTGACACTAATTACTTTCAATACCATATATCCTCAGAAGTCAAACATAAATCCATGAAAATACCCATGTTAAAGAAAATCTTTGGTATTTAAATTAATGGATAGAATGGTGATTTAAAGTTCAAGCCTTCCATATTGTAGTTATGTCTAACATTTAATATAATATATAACAAAATGTACAACATATGCAATTAGGACAACACAAAACCATGGGTAAAAATAAACACAACACAAACGCCATGAACAAGAAAAACATGATTTAAATATCAAGATTTGTATATCTATATACATGATATAGTAATGTTGAAAGGTGAATGGTAGAATAAAATTATTGTACAAATAAAATCTTTGATCAGTGTATGTGATTATAACGTTCATTTAAATTCTTGCCCCGACCCTTTCCCGCCAAAAAAAAAAAAAAACATAGTAATAGACAACTTTCGAGTTCGTTGCATTTCCATCAAAACTTTGGTTTTAGTGAACATCATTAGTGCGTTTAGGGGTATCGTCACTTCCGTTCCCATGTTGAGCGAGTGGTTGGAAAAATTGATGCTATATTGCACGAATTATTCGGCAAATCAAATTCTTATAATTGACAATCAGCACTGTTGTCATTGTGATTAAGTACCTACGGAACAAACATTATTTCTAGTTTATCCTGCACAATGACGATAACTTAGACACTTGATAAACGTTAATAGTGCAGGGATACAGGCGATCCCTCTATCTGGTAAATGACGCCATAAAGGCGTGCAAAATTGACGATTTTTCCGGTGAAGGACATAACTCGAAAGTGGTCTAACGGTTGTTGTCCATTCGTTTGATGTGTTTGAGCTTTTGGTTTTGCCATTTGACAACGGACTTTCCGTTTTGAGTTACTTATACTTCAGTTTTAACTTCTAACATGTTAGAGATAAACATTGACTCGCCTTTTAACATTAAAGTTTAAAATTAGGGTTCGTTGTTCACATTGGTTGATTTGATCCCCTTTTAGGTGTGTTTTTTTTTTTTTATTTAAAACTCATTATATGAAATTAAATATATAAAGCACTATGGTGTTTTCTACCACCAGGTATAGATTTTCATAGCCGTAAATGCTCTTAAACTCTGCAATTTGATTTGGATTGCCAACAGTTTTAATTCGTGAGTCATTGATGAGACTTATGCGGACGAAATGTGAAATTATAGAATTTAAGAAAACGAAAGAAACAATAAATTCTAAATCGAAATAGAACGTGAAAGAAATATACATATGAAAGGAAATACAGTTCGCTGCAAAACATTAAATAGACAATTCAAGATTATGCTACATGACATCTTCGAAAAGGATTAAGTTCAATTACTTGTACATAGCATATTATTTTCCTAACTTGATTTACTGTATAGTAAGCAAAAGTGTTACTCATTGATACTGAAAATATAATATCTAAAATAGAGAAACAATACCAATTTGACAATGTAAACTCAAAATATTGGGGCCCGTTATAGCTTACTGTTCTGTTTGAGCCAAGGCTCCGTGTTGAAGGCCGTACTTTGACTTTTAATGGGTTACTTTTACACATCGTGATTTGGATGGAGAGTTGTCTCATTGGCACTCCTACCACATCTTCTTATATCTAAAGGTAGATAACTAAGTTTCTTAAAACATAATCGGGGTAAATGTTCCAAAGGGTAAAATTAGCCTTCTTTCGCCAGTGGTAACCGTCGTGTTGTCCTAAGCACGTACAACATTTGAGATAGGTCACATCTAGTCTAGCAGCATCATTTCAAGTATTCTTTGAATATTGCATCCAATCTGTTTGTTGAATCCTTATCTTCAATATTTATTTCATTTAAATTCGTTTAAAAGATCATCGTTCACCGAAATATATTAAAGCTTTATTTCGTATTAAAGTATTATTTTCAGGCTATAGAAAACATATCTAAACATAATTATTAATTTCACTTATTATGAAGATATAGATGACTGTAACAGCTGGTAGATTTCTTCTGAATAAAGAATCCGGGTAATAGAAGGTACAGTTGAAAATCTAGGTATTTGCTGTAAGTTTTAGAAAGACACACCATTTCATTTTTAGGCAAAACTTTCATTAATACTATTTAATCAGACATGCACATTTAACGCATTAAAATGAGCTACTTTTACCTGTATTTACCACAATCTAGTTGGTATCACTACATGTTGACAATTGCAGAGAAAAATACTAAAAGGCATACACAAAACGCCCAACCATACCTGCGGTCAACTTTAGATTACCTACGATAGTTTGAATAGTATTTACATATCGAAAGTTTAAATGAGAGTTCAGTTTTCCTTCATTTTGCAAAGTTTGTGGATATACAAATAAAACTGCCGACATAATCTGATTTTTTAAATTGCTAAAGTAAAACATGTTGTTCTTTGGGGCTTGTCTTTGATTGTGCGTCAATTTTCTAGAATATCTAGTGGTTAGTGAGATCTGTTTCAATGTCCAATATTTATGTGAATTCCGTTCATCTCTTTTATGTATTGCCTTTATATTTCTATTATGGTTTTGAGATGGATGAGTCCGTGTACATTCACAAATCAATGTTGCTTAAGGTTCCAATAAAGAACTTAGTATGATGGTTGCAATTATTCAGTGAAAATGATATGCTATTCAGAATCATACTTTATGAATGTTCCGAATAGAACGTTTTCATAAATATACATATTTTTACATTTGAAAATCTCTCGTGGATTGAACTTGTTACAATGTCAAAATTACGTACTCATCTACATGTATGTTATATGTAGTGTAAAAAGTCTTTCTTTTACAACAAAGCATGAATTTTAAGATGATGACCGAAGGCAAGTGAGCCATTCGATTATGTCTTTGAAAATTAAACATCTCCATATATGTGATTGTTCAAATGATTTTATTTCTATTTTATAAAGATTTAGATATGAAACCTCCTATGATTATTCTGAATCTTAAAAGATTTACTCTTTCCGTCAATGGGTTGCACAGTTGTATTTTCCATCTTTGGACTTGGTACCGTCACTATATTAATCAACCTTGTCTCAACTGCCACATCACAATTCCTTACATACAGTAGCACTCACTCAAGTTAAGAAGAAAACAAAAATTTGAAGACGATAATGTATTCTTTTAGAACGTGGATCATAGTTTTAAGATACAGATTGATATATGTGTATATTGTGTATTTCAAGATATTAAGATCAGAAAGTTTCACTTTAAAAGTTTTTTAAATGATGTAAATCTTTCTAATTATTTTTCTTTTGACTTTTATTGATTTTAATAAACAACAAGACTTTCGTTGTGTGTCAAACACTGAGAAGAAGACCGGCACATTTGTTTTCAATTTGGGTATGAACTATGTTATCTATCAGTATAATAGTGTTAGAGTTAATTTGGCGTCTGGCGAACAAAAGTTTAGGCCTGGTATCTTTGGTGAGTTTATTGACACAAATATGTTTACTTTAAATATGTATATATTCTTCGAATTATTATATACATGTAATACACAAATGCTACATTCATTGCTGTGTATGTTTGTGTTTTAGTGTAGAATTTGTAAACATATATATCAAATTCAGAGGATTTGATGACCCTCTTCAAGAACTTAAATTACTCTTGTACTTCTAAATAGATTGTGAACATGCATTCAGCAACATTGCAGAACAAATACGACTGTCGGCATAAACAATACACATTTGTACTCCAATATATGAGAGAAAATATTTCAGTCGATTTTTTCCGGACTTAATAAGCAAGTCAACATCAATAATCCTGGATATAATACTATATTTCGCCGTTATGCAAAATTAGTTATCCTTTACACGTAGTATTACCAGAACTTCTATGTTGACTACGAAAAATTGAGAAAACAGCAGTATGCATACATCATTTTCATCTTGGTGTCTATGGTGAGTTTATAAACTAATGATTATTTCTAATAAAACGAGTAAATAGATACAATCAGGATAAAACAATGAAAACTAACGGAATTGCATAAACTCTAAAAGAGTGAGACCAGATGTATCGACATGGTAAACGATTCCTACTTTGTATGCATCACTCGTTATGCGAATCCACATAGTCAAGCTTTCACAATTAGGGAAAATGATACAATCGATAAAATTATAGATCAGACGACTATTGAAAAATAGAAAACTACGAAAGAAGTCGTCGTCAATCTGTTGGACCTAAAAATACAGTGTAATAAATCACAAGAAATACGACTAATAACTGAAAACTAGATTGTTGCTTATGGTTCAAGTAAGTCATAATTGCACAATTGAATCTATAATGTCTTTAAAGTTTTCAACTTAGAGCAGTATCTTTATCTATTGTCTACTAAGGTATAATTTCTAAATCAAATAAAGTTATTTACTATTAAAGATGTACTAAACAAATAATCAGGTTCTTCAATGTAGGTCCCTTTTGGTCATACAGCTCTTAAACTAATGTGACTACGTATTTTACATCACTGACTTTCACATGTTAAGGGTAGTTACAACTAAGAAGCGACTCTGATGCACAAAATTTAGATAGTGTTATTTTCATCTTTACAAAGGATGAGTTTCCCAAATGACATTTGTTTGCCAAGCAATAAAGTATTACAAAATATTTTTAAAAGCGATTTTAGCTTAAAGGTAGTTTTAAGTATTTAAAATATGACCAAAACGCTTATTAGGGCCTCTTTGTCACGTTACACCTGCACCTTGTGACACCAAATGTTCAAATCAATTCGTTTTAATTTTACTTAAATTCTAAAACACGCATAAATTAAAACCATTAAATCAAAAGTATAAATTTCAGTAAAAATAAGCGAACAAATCACCTCATAGATTTCTGTCCTTTATACATTTGTGTAACGGAACAGGAATATTTCATTCCATCCGCAACCCACATATTGTCATTATACAATGCAATCGCTGCTGGTTCGGTAAGTCAATTTCTTGTATCGAGTACATTTTTTATACTGAAGATCTTTGTCAAGCATTAAAACACTATGATGACGAAAGTCTGATATTACTACTTTACCCTTTTGTCCACACATTCTTTTACACCCAAACTGTTTGTTTGCATTGTGTCCATATATTCCCTTGAAATATTTGACTGTTCTATATGTATCAAACTTTTTTTCAGATGCTCTATACAATGCAGTTTAGACTTACTGTCGACACAATACAATATGCACAGACATGACTTTAAATTTTGAATTAAACGTGGCTGCTGCCAAATATAACTATAAAATGCGTATGGTTTAAATTGGTTGATCTATACGATGTGTCTGTGTCTATTAATACTAACTAATGACATTTTTACCACGTCTTAGATTGTGGTTTAATATCTATGTCGTCTGTCTGCTAAGTACCGAACGTGACCTATTCCCGAATATGAGTGTTTTACCGAGTGTGCATTTGCATTGCTATACGACGTGTCTCGGTATTTTATACATCCAACATTCATGTATTTATTTTTGAAAATTCTGTTGTGGTTTCGGTTGGATAATGTCTTATGTCTTATCGTTTGTAGTCTAAATAATTACAAAATAGCCTTTCTATACCGTCATTGTCATGATAATTGTTTGGACTGGTATTGGGAAAATAATTGTATGTAGTTCAAGATTACATATTCGTTACGTAAGTGCGTCACTGTTTGTATGTCCTGTGCTGCCTGTCGTTGATGGAAGATGTTCGTTGTTGTTCTGCGGTTTGCATGTTGTGTCGACTATTATATTATTTGTTTGTGCGTTTCTCTCTGATGAGTGTTCTTGCGTGTGTTTACGCTGTATTTCTGTCACGTAGTGTTGTCATTTTAGCTATATTTTTAACATTGCCATATAAACAGGAGGTTTGGCTAGCCATAAAACCAGGTTCAACCCATCATTTTTCTAAAATGTCATGTACCGAGTCAGGAATATGGCAGTTGCTATCAAATAGTTCGTTTCTATGTATGTTGGCGTTTGTTTTGTTGCACTTCATTACCACCTATATTAGCAAATCTCACCAGTCGTCGATCTGGAAAAATTTCATTATATTTGAGTTGTTTCTGTTGTGAATCAAGACACAACCATCTTTTAGAACAACAAAATCATCAACATTTTCTGAATACACATGGTCGTCTGAAGAATAATCAATAATTTTATGAAATTTCTGGTTTGCAAGTGTCCATGCGTCCTTTTCGGAGATAGGAACTATTTTTCGAACAAGCTTTATGTCATAATTACGTTTGGAAGTTATCGGGTATTCATTCTTTACTTCATCGGATTCGGATGAGCTTTCTAACAAAATTTCTAGCGCTGTATTTTCAGCCCTATACAATTCCTTGTGTGAGTATCCGAAAGAATCTGTTTGCGTTGATATATTAAAACATGATGACACTGACGATACCTCACTTTCAGGTTTTCTATGCGTTGTTTTCATTATATTTCCAATTGAAAACTCCATAGTTCATGTTGTAGTTGGTGTGAATACCTGTTTAGAATAATTGATTCTTTTGTCACACGTCGAGGAGCATAACTTTATTTCGAAGGAGTATTCATAATATGACAAAAGTTGTATACATGTAGTTTTCAACGTATAAATTAGCCATTTTAGTTTGTAAATTATTGACGTTTGCTTTTTGTTCTTGTAATTCTGCTTTATAGCCTTCGAATATAGTATGTAGCTCGGACAATAGATTATCATCTGACAAATCAATACTTTGTTTCATTTTAACACACGGGTTTTAATTTCACACTTTAGACTTTCTTCATCTTGTACAAGCTCTTTCTTTGTCTCCGAAATCTTTTCACTGAGTGCATTAAGTTTTTTCCTCATAATTTCCTTCTAGCAACACGATTCTCATTTCTGTTTGAATGTATTCCTTGGCATTTTGTTCTCGACAAAGGTCATGTTTTTGATGTAATGTTTCTAGACATTCAAAACACAAGAAATCTTTGCAGTCCTTGCAGAAGATCTGGCATTCTTCTTTGCCATGAAATCTGAAAAGAATCGTTTTGGAGATTGAAGATCTTTTCTTTTCTACATGTTCTAATGTGTCATCCGCCATTTTGAGAAGTATTTTCAATAAACCTTTCAATAAACCTTTATGTCAATACGTATAAATCATGTGATTACACGTATGAAGTGAATGCATATGGGATTATTGATTATTGGGTGTAAATGATAAAACGAACTTAATGAACTCCATTTAAATATTACCAAATACAAATAACTTTTTGAAAGTTAAAATAATGAAAATGAGATCAGATAAGATATAAGATTTAAAACAGTAGAAAAATCTTTAATGAAGCAGAATGTGCAATTTTTTTTTTTTTTTTTTTTTATAATTTGTTGTCATATTTTACAAATGATGTCTTTCTTACAAATACAAATACAAACTAATTTAAGTATTAAAAAAGAAAGAACAGGATGTAAAAAATGAAACGAGGAATCCTTTAATTACCCGTATAATAAGGGCGTATCTTTATATTTTAATTATATTGAAAACCGTTCAAATGCATATTGCCAGGTAATTTCTTCACAATGATTTTGGTTTTGTCTGTAGCCAACAAAATAATGTATGTGAGTTTACGATTTCCATATGTAACCACGTTTAAGTCAAATTGGTTTATAACATTTTAAATGAATTTGAACATGAATAATGCCAGATGTTAAATTATGGTTTAAGTGATGGATTGCTGGTAAGATTTATGAACGACTGGAGTTAAATTCAACACGGCTTGCTATTTAATCACAAATATACAAAGTATATCTGTTTATCTTCTTCGAATGTTTAATTTTCACTGAATGACCCAGACATGAACTTTAAATGGATTAAAACCGATGTTTTGAGTCCCTAATGAAAAACCACCACCAGTTTTATTGATTCTAGGTGATAGACCTGGTGTTCAAATACACCCGTGTAAGATCTATAGATTTATCCGTTATTTATTGTCAATTCGTTTTTTAAAACAAAACAACATATGCATATTAAATCAAGGCGAAAATAGTTTACCCATGTTCACATCTCAAAAACGATTAGGAAGAGACAAATCAAGGTACAAAATAAAAACTGAGGGAATCGCTTAAAATCTACAAGAAGCTAGACCGGGTGCGTCGACAGGGTAAATGACTCCCGCTATGAATGCGTCACCCACCTTTCGAATTAACATTCAGTAAAATGCCACAATCGGTAAAACTACAAATCAGATGACTATACAAGTATCTATTGTTCTAAGACTGCTAAAACATGCTTGTAGTAAGTTGAGACACTGACTTATCGTATCGGTGAACAAATTGATTGATCGTAAAACCTATGTAGTGTCGATTTCATTCGTGCTTTCTCGTGACTCTGTTGGAGAACTTTGTTCAAAAGCACACCCCTATTAATTTACACACGTAATGAAATTGAGAATGGAAATTGGGAATGCTTCAAAGAGACAACAACCCGACCAAAAGCAGAAAATAGAAAACAGCCCAAGGCCACCAATGGGTCTTCAACACAGAGTGAAAATTCAGTACTGGAGGCGTTATGTATTAACTGAGACATGTAATCGACATATGATGGAACAGAGGTAATGTTACTGCTGCGAAATCGGAAGTTGACAACTGGAAAGTTGAAATCATCACGTCTGTCATATATTCTAGATTTGAATCGTCCATCTATGAAAAGATCGACAAAGGGCAAGATATGGGACAGGTCTGCTCCTTTTATTAGTATCCTTAATTTCTAGTTCGCTGCAATTCATGAGATGTAAGGTTTCACTAAATTTATGGAAATTGAGTGAATATCATCATTATATCTGAAAGAGAAATTAAAATCTTTTGCAAAATGCTTTAACTTTTTGTCTTCGAGAAAGTTCTATATGAATCGACTTATTAGGAGCAATAGAACAAGTTAGTCAGTAGTGGTGCACAATCAATATCCATATGATGTACATTACTACATGACATTAACACTGAAGTTAAAATGATATCAGTTTTGAAGATGAAGATAAGAAATGTTTTATTCATGTAATCGGATCAGAGTTTAAAACATGTAATATATCCATTTAAAACGTGTGTATTAAAATTTGTTGATATTGAGGACGAAATACTTCATTTCAGAACTGCTTTAATTTTGATTGAAACTTTACTATCAACATGATCAAAACAGGACTTCGACAGGTATGTAGACAGCTATAGGTCATAGTACGGTTAAAACATATATAAGTACGTTATTGATGTTGGTAAAATTAAGTATACTACAGTAGTGAATTTCCAATAAGGAGAAACAGGATGAGATAACATTCATCAAACACAATAAAACAGAAAAAGCTATATTTTTTAAAAATTGACTGTGGACGTGTCATAAGAACGATTCAATAAACAGCGTTTCCCCATCTTTTTACTTGCTTTTTGTACTAGTGAATTGTGATCGCCGGACGCAAGTACATGACAATTTCATCTGATTCTTTTAAATGCAGAAATAGCTTCCAATACAGTACTATAGGTTGCACTTTGTAAATACAGCTGTTTTTCAAACCACGCCTCTTTTGGGAGATATAAAATATTCATAGACAATTAATTTTGTTTACGTACTGGTTCCCGGATATGATCTTTATGTTTCATCTCATAGAGACATAACTTGGGAATGTTACCAGTAAATATACATATTCATAGTGACCAAGTTGAAGTCTGTGGAAATCCTTAAGTCAAGAATGGGGTAGTATAGAAATTTAATGTAAGTTTAAACTCTTAGAAGTTCGGGGCATATAAACGTTGAAATATGCCGCACAGCCCTATATTTTGACCTTTGAAAAATAGTAGTGCATATGAACTTTCCATTCTAGGATATATTTTTTCAAAACTTCATAGTAAAAGTGGTACAGTTTTAGCCGTGAAAGGAGTTCCTATGGGAAATTGCATTGTTGATATTTACAGAAATGCAACCTATACGCGTACTGCTTTCATATGATGGAAAACATGATATAATTGATTACATGCGCTTTAAAATATATTATAATTTTAAACTATAAAACGGCTTCTGCCAACTGTGGATTCATCGGTAAGAGTTCGGAAATACCATTTAATTGAAAGAATGGTTTGAAATACTGTAGTAATGCACATCATTTAAGATATCATATATAAGCACATTCGTCTTTTCTTTCCACAAATATAATTTACTGCAAAATTTTCATTGATCGTTCTTTGAAGAATAACGAGATGAAAACATGGTAAATGTGACAAGGATATTCGAAAAAGCACGGTTATTATGTCCTTTTATAAATGTTCGTTAACGAATCTCATTTTAAATATAAACAATTGTTGAAGAGTTCCAAGTGGTGAAGTTGAAATCATCCTTCTAAAGATTTACGGCCGCCATCACGAGTTGGTTGACCGTTATAGAATATCCGTTTCACAGATGATAGCGGATATGTTCCTAATGTCGTAGCTTCAATCCCGTCACCTTGTCCCCGAATGTGGCTTACGAATTAGACTCATTACCGGGTTTGTACTAACATGAGCAACACGATTGGTGCCACATGTGGAGCAGGATCTGCCTTTCCTTCCGGAGCACCTCATATTTTTGGTGGGGTTCGTGTTGCTCAGTCTTTAGTTTTCTATTTTGTGTTTTTGTACTATTGTTTGTCTGTTGACTTTTTTTGCCATGGCGTTGTCAGTATATTTTCGACTTTTCGAGTTTGAATGTCCCTCTGGTATCTTTCGCCACTCTTTTGAATTCTCGACACAGAGACTCAATTCAGTGCTAGTTTGGTGTGTGTTCGAGGTACATTTGATCGGTTATAACATAAAACTAGAAGCATGAACAACTTATTACTTGATTAAAAACATGTTAAACAGTCACTGTTTTAAAAGTCAATATATGATATCAGAATAATAAAATGTGTTAATTATTTAGAGAATAATTGACACTGATACATCGGTTAATTGATGTGGAGCATGTTTTATGTCCCATTTAGATATCAAACAAAAGGCATACATGTACATTTTCTGCAGATTTTCATTTATGTACTGCATAGATGTGAAAATGCAAATACACATACCATACATTTACATTGTAGAGGAAACTCATAAAACAAAGGTACCAGGCTGATAATGTGAAACCACAGACAAGCGTATTGTCTTTTAACTCATCCGTAGCGCTCGGATTAAAACAGTTGGAGGGCCAAAGTCAAATACGAAGATGAATCTATAGCAATAGAAACCAAAATTCTTTGAAATTTCACCATAATATTTACTGCACAGTTGCAGAGAAACATCCAAATTGAATGTCACTCAAATTTAGTTAAAATATTTCTCAACTAGCTATCGCAATTTCATTGAAAGGAGCACGTCATTGAGAAAGCTCAAGCTTTACAGGTACACATAGGTAATATTAACAATAAATCAAATGGACAAATATCTATTTCAAGTCTCAATAATGTTTTAACAAATAATAACGACTATGTATCAACACTAAAATGCAAATTATTTTCAAGGACACAACACTATCAACGAATACGTGACGTAATCATATTAAGTTTCTGTGTTTTTAAAAGTTCCCTGTTAATATCAATAAAAATAATTAGAAGGGCATGCAATGAAAACCTATTCAGATACACCACATACTCTATAGTGTCGATGTTACGGGCTACAAAAAGGCTTGATCAATTGGTTTATTCCAAAAGGAATTATTATTAGTATGTACCTGTATCAGACAATTTGATTGCAGACTGCCTACCGGTAGCAACATTTTTTCTTGTATATTCAGACAGATAATCGTGTTATATAATATGAATATACCCATCTTTGTTTTAACATGATTACGACCAATACGTTGTAACAGATTTTTAACATGATAACAGTAACTTACCACTGAAAATGTAATCCAAATCAGAGTCAACCAGTATTTGTTCTTAATTTTCAATGTCACATGGTTGGTGGTGAAGAAGTAAATATCAAAGTTAAAGCAATGGATCGTTTGCACAGACGCTTAAATGAGAACACGGAGGAAGTATAGATTATTATCATAGTTAAATTTTGTACAACAACCCATCTGAATAATTATTTTTTATGTTTCTATTTCATGTGTATTTATAACTTATTTTTAATGTATACAATATTGTCTTCCATCATATATATTAAAAAGTTGTTGATGCAACAACTTCATGTATATGCTAAATTGAAAATGAATATTTGATTTCCGTCCGCTATCCACATATGGTCATTGAAAATGCCGATAGCCGCTGGTTTATCAAATCCATTTCTGGCATCCAGCAATGTGTTCTTGTACTTTGTGACGGAAGTCTGATATTATAATATTTCCATCTTTGTAAACACACATCTCTATACTTTGAAAATGTTCCCATGCGTCAAATCCATATATACCACTGAAAATTTTGACTGAATTATATGTATCCGATTTTTTCTCCAACAGCTCTATGCGATGCAAGTCGGATGTATTGCCCTCACAATATAATACGCACAGATATGATTCTAAAATTTGGATTCTACATGGTTTCTGAAAGGTGCTTTTAGAAAATGACGCTTGGTCAGTGACAATTCCATCAGTGTTCATCCATATGAAATAGTTTATAAATTCATACCATGGTTTCCCGAAATAAGATACAAGGTAAACTACTAACAAATCATCTTCGGAAATGCAAAAACAATGCGGCTTTCTACCAGGTCTTCCTATATTTGCAAATCTAACCTGGCGTCTATCTGTTAGAAGTTTCATGATAAATGAGTTTTCCTCGCTGAGAATCAGGACACATGCATCTTTTAAAACTACAAAATCACTAACGTTATCTGCATACACAATGTCGTCTTAGGAATGGTTAACAAGTTTTTGCAATTGTCCGTTTGTCAGTATCCAAGCATCCGTTTCAACATTTTGTTAACAAATGTTATATCGTGCTTTAGTTGAAAGTTAATCGGATATTTATCAGTTATTTCATCAGATGAATTTTCTATTAAATCCTCTTCTTCTATGTCTTCAGCATCAAACCATTCAGTCTCTGAATCTTCGAGAAAATCTGTTTGTGTTGATATATTAGAGCATGTGGACAATAATAGTTCGCCATCGTGACGTTTTCCACTTGATGGTTCAATTATAGTCGGTGTGAAACCAGGTATTGGTTGATTTGCAATTTTGTCACACTTTGAGGAGCATAAATAATTTCAGACAAAATATTCATAAGATGACTAAGCTCAAACTCTTCAAGCTTATTTACCTGTAATTTAGTGATTTCTGTTTGTAAATTATTGACATTAGTTTCTTGTTTGCGTAGTGTTGTTTGATAGCTTTCGAATGTATTTCGTAACTCTGACAATAGATGTTCCCTCTGTAAAGTCGATTGTTGCCTTCACTGTTATTACACTTGTTTTTATTTCACAGTTAAGACGTTCCACGTCTTGTAAAAGTTTCTTCTGGATGTCCGAAAGCTTATTATCCAGTGCAGTTAGTTGTTCAGAATATTTTCCATTTAACAACAGAACCTCCATTTCTTTCCAAATATCTTCCTCTGCATCTTGCAGTTGACTCAGGTCATGTTTTTGGTGTAACTGTCCGATGCATTTAAAACACATGAAGTCCTTACAATCTTTGCAAAATATGGTGTATTCTTCTGTTTCATGGTATCTACACCGAAGTTGTTTCGAAAATTTACCAATCTCTTCTTTTTCTTCACGTTCTAACATATCATCCGCCATTACGGATAGTGTAATTTAATATGCAAACATGTCGTTCATTTTGTTCATAAATTAGGCCGTTAGTTTTCTCGCTTGAATTGTTTTACATTATCATTTCGAGGCCTTTTATAACTGACTGTGCGGTATGGGCTTTGCTCATTGTTGAAGGCCGTACGGTGACCTATAGTTGTTAATTTCTGTGTCATTTGGTCTCTTGTGGAGAGTTGTCTCATTGGCAATCATACCACATCTTCTTTTTATATGTCAATATATATACATTAGACTATAGTATGGATATAGGCCATTTTAATTTTAATTGATTTAAATGTGTACACGAACTAAAATAAATGTTATGTAAGATATAGAATAACTTCTTATTTGTAATCAAACTGAAAGGAAATTAGTTGACAAACGGTAGATCAGAAATATATCCACTGACGCAGAATCAACCAGTAAATTTGTAATGCAGTTTGTTTATTTTTTAGTTCGTTTCTTATGTAATTTTTGAAAATTCGAACTATTCTGATTAATCCAAAGACAGGAAAAGGAAAACAATGAAAAAGGAAAGGGAAAAACCAAGTTAACCATTACGTACAGGTGTATAAGAAGTAAAAACAGTTTTATTGGTATCAACAAAGTGAAACCTTATTAGAATCTAAACTTAGTTATCTTACCTCCAATAGATTTCTGGGGATATGATTGGTTACAGAACTACACGTGGTGACTACACATATTTGATATAGGATGTCATAAACAATATAGGGTTAGTTAACATATGGGGTTAGTTACCATATGGGGTTAGTAAGGAGTTACTTCCTTTCAAAACAAAAAGAAATCTGAAAGGTTTGAACAGACGAAGAAATTGATAATGAACGATTGAAATAAATTCATAAAACTAATTTAAAGCTAGCAAGTTCTTATTGTTGGCATTTGTTTTTGTATAGGCAAATTGAATTAGGTTCTTAATACTAAGTATTGAAGACTTAATCACTTTGATAGGCCGCTAGTCTAAATACCACATGTGAAGATAGTCGGTAAGATAAATTCGTTACACGGTGTGCTAGTTACCTAATGCGATATATATGGGGTCAGTAAATTCCAAATGGGATTCGAGCTTCGCTCTCATATGGAATTTACTGACCCCATATATATCGTATTAGGTCACTAACACACCATGTAACTAATATTACAGGGACATAGCCTCCCCACCCATCACCACCACCACCATCACCACCACAACCCCCGTGTTCCACAAAAATAAAAAAAAGTAATAAAAACTCCTCAGTATTAATATTTGCCTCCTATTCTATATGAATTAATTTCTATATAAATATATGGAAACAGGTTACCGACAAGCAGTTCTTATTCAAAATCTACCTTCGAAGTTTCAAAATCGCCGATACCGAAAAATGAGTAGGGATATTTGAGAAAACAACGATTTTGATCATGTGCTTCTGCTTGCTGGAAATAGATGATGGTTCGGTACCTTCGATACAATACAATATTCGGTGCTAACAATTTTCAAAAGATAGAAAATGCGATATTTTTTACCAATGTTGATCGTTTTACTTCCCTTCGGATACGTTACCCCGTATCATACATAAGCAAAACAATATATTTGCAAGTGGCGTTCTCCACGTTTTAAGTGGTGTTTGTGAAAAATGCTAGTAGAATAGTATTAATGCTCACGCCTTATAGAAGCTTTAAAATTCACATTTCTTTATAGTAAAATGACTGAAAGGATGTGATTTATTCATTTAGTTTTTTCAGTGTTGGATCAATTAGTGAACAAGTAAAAACATCAGGCAAATAGTGTACATACAAGAACAACTATTCGACTGGAACCGACCATGAAATTATTTTGAAATTAAGTTATATCTTTTCAACTCTTTTTCTAAATCTTGTTTTGTACTCATTGATATAACTTTGCACCTTTTCTACCTCCAAAGACATACATTTTGGAAATAATGTCTTGAGGGCATGTTTTTTTTGCTTGACACAAATTTAAAAGAAATATTTTTAAACTTAATGTCGTTTTATGATATTTTGTCTTGGAGCTTTTGTGGATACAGAGTATTTCTCGATCTTCCGCTTTCAAAAATATTTTCAAGAAATTAGAAAACGACAACAAAAGAGTACAAAGACAAATGTTCGGTGCCTGAATTATGTCAAAAATCTAGACTTATTCCTTCGGTTCACATACTCTGAAGTGTTCCCAGTCTTGACTGATTAATCAATGGACCATAGATTTGGTCCTCGTTATGCATGTTCTAATTGTTGCCGGCCGTTTGATAATAAACAAGGAAGATTGAAATTTAATCGCGTATTCCTACTATGTAATATACGCAAGTAGTTTTAAAAATAGATGAACTACACAATATTGATGAGTGCAGATGTTTAAACGAGACTTCATATAATGTTGTCTTACTGTATTCATATTTTATGAGTAGAGTAATTGTTACATTGGTACAGCGTAAAATTAATCTTTCTAGAGGTGAGTTGATCGAAAGGAAGGCATCTTGCAAAAGTAACATATATAAATATATAATTATATTTACATTTACCGTGTGTACTTGATTTTATATAGGACACTAAACACGATTATATGTTATCAGTGTACACAGGCCTTATGCCTCATTTTAAATAGGAAAAAGATCGATGCTATTTTTACTAAACGGTCTCAATAAGTTCTTGCGTGTCTTTTGACAGTTATTGTTATGTATGTGCTGTGTAAAAATAATGTACTTTACGAGTATGTTTCATTCAAAAGGCATTTTCTGTCCGCATTTAAAATGTATGTTAAGTTAACGACCTGTTCGTTATTCGTTATTAGATATTTAATATCCAAACGGCTACTAGTAGTCGGTTCGATATTCAAATTTTCTGAGATTCATATAATCAAAATTTAAACATTCGATAACATTAAATGCATGATAGTAATTAGTTAAAAGTAGTAAAAGTAAAAGTAAGAGATGTAGGAAATCTTTTGTGGCCAATTCAAGTATAGTTATCATAGATTCTCGTTGTCCTCAAATATAAACCCTTATGTAAATCTAATATTTCCGTTATGAACTATAAATAATTATCAATAAAATATAATCAAAGATGTACATTTTAAAGATGATATTTCAAGAAACAAATACAAACAGCCACTCTATTAAGATTTATAAATAGAAATGAAATAGAAACAACTATTAACAGCCAAAAAAGAGATATTTTCTACTGACGAAATAATTAACTATATACAGGAAAGAGGGCCAAAGGCTTGGCTAGATCTTCCTGATCTCTCAATCTTCAAAAAGGATTTCTCAGAAAATGTCATCTTCGATATGTACGGAGGGCTTAAAGTGTCACTTTAAAAAAAATCGTCAAAATTTAGGTGAAAGCCCTCTGTACATATTGAAGAGGACATTTTCTGAGAAACTTTTGATAGCATCTGTATATATAAAAGTCTACAAGATTGTAAAATTTTGTGGATATTTAAAGTCAGGAGGTCTCTCTGTTTTTTTTTCAGCGGTCTCCGGTAGGTTTTCATAATAAATTTTGAATATCAAACTGGCACTTTGAGCCCTCAATAAACATAGAAGACGAAACGTTTACCCAGATTCCTTTTGATGTCATTAATATCTATATATTAACCAACTAAATGTATATTATTATGAAGATTGAGAGATCAGGAAGATCTAGCCAAGCCTTTGGCCCTCTTTCCTGTATATAGTTAATTATTTCGTCAATAGAAAATATCTTTTTTTACGAATTTTTTGGAAAAGTTACACTTCAAGCCAACCCGTACATATCGAGGATGACATTTTCTGGGAAATCCTTTTTGAAGATTGAGAGATCAGGAAGATCTAGCCAAGCCTTTGGTCTTCTTTCCTGTGTATAGTTAATTATTTCGTCAATAGAAAATATCTTTTTGACGATTTTTTTGTAGAAAAGTGACACTTTAAGCTCTCCGTACATATCGAGGATAACATTTTCTGGGAAATCCTTTTTTTTAAGATTGAGAGATCAGGAAGATCTAGCCAAGTCTTTGGCCCTCTTTCCTGCATATAGTTAACTATTTCGTCAATAGAAAATATCTTTTTTTTACGATTTTTTTTTTGGAAAAGTGACTCTTTAAGCCCTCCGTACATATGGAGGATGACATTTTCTGGGAAATCCTTTTTGAAGATTGAGAGATCAGGAAGATCTAGCCAAGCCTTTGGCCTTCTTTCCTGTATATAGTTAATTATTTCGTCAATAGAAAATATCTTTTGTTGACGATTTTTTTTTTTGGAAAAGTGACATTTTAAGCCCTCCATACATATGGAGGATGACATTTTCTAAAAATCCTTTTTTCCTGAAGATTGAGAGATCTGGAAGATCTAGCCAAGCCTTTGGCCTTCTTTCTTGTATATAGTTAATTATTTCGTCAATAGAAAATATCTTTTCTTGGCTGTCCATAGTTGTTTCTATTTCATTTTTACTGTCCATAGTTGTTTCTATTTCATTTTATTTATAAATATTACTACAGTGGCCGTTTGTTTTGTTTCTTGAAATATTATCTTTAAAATGTACATCTTTGATTATATTTTATTGATAAATATCTAAAGTTCATAAAGAGAAATATTTGATTTACATAAGGGTTTATATTTGAGGACAACGAGAATTTATGATAACTTGAATTGTTCACAAAAGACGTCCTACATCTCTTAACTTTCACTGCTTTTAACTAATTACTATATGCTTTTAATGGCATCGAATGTTTAAATTCTTATTATACGAAACTCAGAAAATTTGAATATCGAACCGACTGCTAGCAGCTATTGGGTATCGAATAACGAATAACGAACCGACCGCTAACTTCACATACATTCATGTCCATGCTATTTACAATTTTAGAAAATCACTCTGGAAAAATTGAAGGCACGTTATTAATAAAAGCAAGTGACGATCACATTTTGCGTTAAGTGCTTTTTCACCATAAAGCGTATAAAGCTATAAAACCAAGTCTGGAATATGACAGTGTCTTTCATTCGTTTCGTTGGTTGATAACGTTTGATTTTATCAGTTTTGTAGACTTCCCTTTTGGAATTTACTTTGGAGTTCGGTATTTTTGTTATCATTTATATCCAAGAACAATCATGTGATCGTCAATTACTGAAATTTCGTATATTTGTATTAAAAAAAACAGCATTCAATTCTTATATTTACACATGTAATCGTTTTGAATATAAATTTACAAAACACAAAAATTCGGCAGTAATTGTCAAGTGAATTGAAAGCAGTATCATGCCAAGTACAATCAATTATGAAGGACGAAGTTCTCATAACAAGAGAAAATAAAATCAATAAATTGACAAAGAATCAAAATAGTAGTATATTGACTTGAGAATAGTATTAAAGTGATAGAGACACAGGATTTCCGTCAAAGGTCAATAATCGCCTATGAATTTTCGATCAAAATGCTCTGTAATAAAGGCAACAGTAGTGTATCATTGTTAAAAGTCATAAATCGATTAAGAGAAAACAAATCCGGGTTACAAACTAAAACCAAGGAAACACATAAACTATAAGAGGAAAACAACGGAACAACAGAAACACTGAACTGCAACAAAACAAACGCAAATATATATCATGAACATAGAAACAGACTATTTGATAACAGATGCCATAGTCCTGACTTGATACAGGATATTTTATGAAAAATGGTGGGTTGAACCTGGTTTTATGGCTAGCCAAACCTCCCGCATCTATGGCAATGTTAAAAATACCGCTAATAGTTAAATTGGCTTTTAGACTGTTTTGATTTGAGGGTATTAATTAGTCTCATGTTGAAGAAACGCGCGTCTGGCGTGCCAAATTTAAAGCCTGGTGCCTTTGATGAGTTTTATAACCACTTGGACAATGCCGCTGCTGGTTTCTTTTCGAGGGTATCACCAGCCTAATAGCCAGCACCTTTCTGTTGACATGAAATATCATTGATATGTTTATTTTCTATAAAGAAAATATTTGAAGGTCATTTGAAGTCTTAGTTACATATAGATTAATTTGATATTGTTTTCTTTTCAAATATATATGAGACTTGTGAATGTTTCTACAGTTGCTAATGAAAACATAACGTAATATTTTTAAATTTTAAGCATAAAAGTTATATTAAAATTGCATGCTATTCGGTTGTTAATATCGTAGAAACGTGATGTGAACAACACGAACATTGTTTTTTTCTATCTCTTTCAAGACTTTACTTTGTTACTGAAATAAAGGTTATGCATCATGACAGAGTTTATTGGTGTGTTTCCGCGGCCAACATATTCACCAACTGAATAATTAAGTCCGAAGAATTTCATGTTAATTAGTTTGACGATGAATAAAAGCGCTGTATCTTAGCTCACAATGGGTATCCTGATCCGCAACCCGCAGAGATGAAAATCCTGAGGAGTAATTACACAAGACCTCAACACAGTGGTAAGTACAATCTGGATCCGATTCCCACGGAGCATAATATCCTCCGTGGGAATTCGATTCAGATTTTATTTACTAGAATTGCACTTAACACCACGATATTAAGATCCTTCGCGGATTTCAGATCGGAATACCCGGTGTTAAGCTGTTTGGGTTTTTCATGTACGTGTAGAAAGTTTGTTCCCATATCCTTTCTTTTTAGTATTTCACATTGTGCATTAATATCCTTTTTATAATTTATGCAATATTCAATATATACATATTCATTTTAGGGTAATGGCGGCTAGTTGGACTATATGTGGCACATGTGATTTTCGCCATATAACTAGACCGTCAGTATTTTGGTGTTCCGAATGTGACGAAGGTCTATGTCATGAGTGCACCGAACATCACAGCATATCCAAGGCAACTAGGGGCATAGTACTGTTTCTATCGATGATTACAAGAAACTACCATCGACAATTCTAGAAATAACACAAACATGCAAAGACCACAATGAAAAGTTCCAAATATACTGTAATAAACATGATTGTCCATGCTGTAAAAAGTGCATTGTAGAGACCCACAACAAGTGCAAAGAACTTATTGATATTGATGATGTCGTAAAAGATGTAAAATCTTCAAATGCTTTCGTGGATATCGAACACACCTTGGCAGAAATTTCTGAAAATATTAAAAGAATTAGAAAAGACCGTGAAGAGAATCTTACATCAATCAAGGAAACAAGAGAAAATGTCGAGTCTGAAATAAAAATGACAAAACTAAAGATTGTGAGCTATCTGGACAAACTCCAAGAAGATATATTGAAAGAACTGATTGAAACGGAGGAATTGGAGAGCAAACTTATACACAAATCGGTAACGTCAGTACAACAAACGGAAAAGGACGTCACTGAATACCAAAATAAGATAGTAAACATAAAACAACATGCATCAGACCTACAGGCATTCTTAGTCATTAAACAAATAGAACATGATGTAGAAGAAAAGGATAAAATCATTCAAGCGTTGGTGAAGAATAAAGATTTTAATCATGTTACTCTGTCATGGAAGATAAACTCTGGTGTGCAGAATTTCCTGACCAGTTTGGCAACGTTTGGCAAAATCGTTGTCGAATCCAAATCAAGTGACATAACTATAGCAAGGAGAAAAAACAAACAAGCTCAGATCATGGTTATGGCATCAGTGCCATTATTTTTAGACAATATAGAACTTAAATTAAAGAAAACTGTTTCTACAAGAGGCAATGACATAACTGGATGTTCCCTGTTTTCAAATGGTAAAATGATATTTTCGAGTTATAAAGACAAAAAGGTTGTTGTTCTAAGAAATGACGGATCAAAACCAGGAAAAATCAAATCCAAATTTCAGACATTTGATGTAGAACAGATAGACGAAAATTTAATTGCTATAACGACTGGTTATGAAGGTGGTAACATCATATTTGCAGATCTATTAGAAAGGAAAACTAAGAAAATTATAGACGTTGATGTATCAAATGATGGAATAGCCGTGTACGGTGGTTGGCTTTATTTTAGTGCGAGGAAGAACGGATTGATGCGAGTAAACATAATAGATGGATCGATTCGTGAGGTTGTTTATAAGCCAATGTGTGGATGTGCTTATATAGCTGTATTTGGCAACAATATCTATTTCACAAACAAATCAGAGAATACTGTGACGTGCAGCGATCTGGAGGGAAATGTCAAGTGGATATTTAAAGATGAAAGTATTTTGTCTTTTCCTCTCGGTATCTCTTTGGATCATTACGGGAACGTTTACGTAGTCGGAAACGAATTTTCAAATGTTGTTGTTATCTCGCCGGATGGAAAAAGAAGCAAAATAATATTATCGTCTGCGGATGGACTTGATTGTCCCCAGGTTTTACATTATAACCGAGAAAATAACCAGCTGCTAGTTGCAAATCAAAATGAAAATGCCTTTCTCTTCAATGTAACATTCAAATGAACTCTCATACTTTACATGCTTTTTATATTTAAGTAAAATTGTTTTTTGTGCGATAAGTAAGGCTTTTGCCTTTTAAAATTTTACTAATTTTGAATTTCCAATTCAATGATTATAAAAAAATATGTCAGTTGTGATGAATTTTGATTTGATTTGGTTCTAATTGAATTGTACATTTCAGCAAATCATTCAACTGTGCTGCTATTATTTTGTCAATACTGTAAAATTTCTAAGATGATTATGATTAGGCGTTTAGGGGAGAAGCGGATTTAAATGTGTACTATATAGCGTGCAGAAATGCAATCCCAAAGTTAACCCCAAAATAATCCTTCATATAATGAAATGAAATTGGACAGAAGCACGCCATGTGAGTAAGTTCTGTGAAATTTTCACAAAAATCTGAAAAGCGGTTCAAGAGCAGTTGCAGATGACAACAGTTGGACAGAAGGACGAACGAAGGAACTGGAGGACAGACGGACGGACAAACAACCACTGTATACTCGATTTAAGAAAGCGTAGAGTATAAAAGAAGACACAAAAAAAAAACCAAACGATTATGATTAAAATAAAAAAAAAATGAAAATACATATAGCTTTCAATGTGTATGTCACTTACTATACGATAGGTAAGGAATAATGCCGATTTTCTGATTTGTTCGTCCCATCGTCCGTCAGGTCTCATGTATAGGTTTAGATCAAGGTACGTGTACTTGACTTGACTATGAATTTGTGGTGACATGCAGTTCAAACCTAGTACACATGTTAATAAAAATTATATGACAATTAGAGTTTTTATCAAAATTTCGCAATTCACTGATAATAGAAGTGCAACTTTAAAAGTCAGGCATAATGTCCTTTTGTTTTTTGTATGTGCACTGCATAAAAGTCTTTGCAAATTGAGATACAAGTTGTCATTAGCCCGTCTGTCCAACCCAGTTGCTAAATTATTCGAATTAGGACAAAACTGTATAACAGACGTACACAAAGGAGAAATGAACAATGTGCTTACCATTCCTATATTTACCCATACATAAACAAAATGACTGCGTCCAATATATAATGAAGGGGGAAGTGGAACAATGGTTATATTCTTTGCCTGTCGGTTGATTCATTATCATTTGAGGGCAACATATGGGTTACATTAAATAAACGGCAGCCACGTCAATTTGGAAAGAGAATCTGCAGAAATCTGACACCAAGGGTTTGATGAATAACATATATAGTGTGACACAGTTAGAATCTTACATCAATGCATTTAGTCGGTAGGTGACCTGTTGGTATAAGGGAAGACTATCGTCACATCCAAATTCCCCTCTTTGTTCTTTTATATAACGAATATTTCGAGTACACTACAACCTGTGACATATTCTGATAAATATCCACCATCTAGTTTGGTCACCATCAATTTGTTGCCGTTTATTGGGGTAATGAATTATGGGGTGTTGTCAATTTATTGGGGTAATGAATAATCGGGTGTTGACCATTTATTGGGTCATAAAGCATGGACTAGTGGTCAATATAATTTGGCTACCTGGTCAGATGCAATAGTATTTATCTGTTGGGCAGTCAGGTGTGTAAATGACATCCTGCACTAAAACTTTACCTGTACATGCTGTACAGGTAAATTGTTTTACTCCTTTTCCAATTACCTTCAGGTTAATAAGCTTGTATATGTGCCCTTTCGGCGCTTTTGACACTTAAGAAGCATACTGATGTCAAAGTTTCGCTTTTTATCAGAACGTGTTCGTTGCAGTTGTTACACATCTGGCATGCATATTGACATGTCTTACTTCATTTTTCGATGTCTTTGTCATACAGTGCACCAGTAAAACTCGCTAGGTCAAGATGACTGATTCAAGAACGCGCCAGACATGTTCCAATTTTGCCAAGCAGTCTGAAAAAAATGTGTTTTATGTCCCAGCCGTAGCGGAGGGGCATTAAGTTTTACGTCCGTCCGTACGTCCCAAAATTGGTTTCCGTTCTCTAATTTGAGTTTGCCTCAACCAAATGTTATGAAACTTATACACAATGCTTATTACCACAACACAGATCAAGTTTGAATTTTGGTGGCGTCACTTTAACCGTTCTGAGTTATGCCCTTTATAAATGGAAAAATTGCAAAATTTTTAGTTCCCGTTCTCTAACTTAGGTTTGCCTCAACCAAATGTTATGAAACTTACACTAAATGCTTATTACCACTAAATACAGATCAAGTTTGAATTTTGGTAGCATCAATTTAACCATTCTAGAGTTATGCCCTTTATAAATTGAAAATTGCAAAATTTTTAGTTTCCGTTCTCTAATTTAAGTTGGCCTCAACCAAATGTTATGAAACTTATACACAATGCTTATTACCACAACACAGATCAAGTTTGAATTTTGGTGGCGTCACTTTAACCGTTCTGAGTTATGCCCTTTATAAATGGAAAAATTGCAAAATTTTTAGTTCCGTTCCTAACTTAGGTTTGCCTCAACCAAATGTTATGAAACTTACACTAAATGCTTATTACCACTAAATACAGATCAAGTTTGAATTTTGGTAGCATCAATTTAACCATTCTAGAGTTATGCCCTTTATAAATTGAAAAATTGCAAAATTTTAGTTTCCGTTCTCTAATTTAAGTTGGCCCAACCAAATGTTATGAAACTTATACACAATGCTTATTACCACAAAACACAAATCAGGTTTGAAATTTGGTGGCGTCACTTAAACGGTTCTAGAGTTATGCCCGTTTATAATGGAAAATTGCTAAATTTTTAGTTTCCGTTCTCTAACTTAAGTTTGCCTCAACCAAATGTTACGAAACTTATACACAGTGCTTATTATCACAAAATACAGATCAAGGGTGAATTTTGGTGGCGTCGATCAAACCGTTCTAGAGTCATGCCCTTTATAATTGGAAAAATTGCAAAACTTTTAGTTTACGTTCTCTAACTTCAGTTTGCCTCAACCAAATGTTATGAAACTTATACACAATGCTTATTATCACAAAACTCAGATCAAGATCAAATTTGGGTAGCGTCACTTTTACCGTTCTTCAGTTATGTCCCTTTATAACTATATGACATGCAAGGGGGCATCATCTGTGTCCACATGTGGACACAATCCACATTTATTTTTAATCATTTTGATATGCTTGATCATGTTGATCTTGCCTTTAAAATCCCTATGCTGTAGTTTCTTGCACGTGCACGTGGACCCAATAGAGCGCTGAGTTCTGGCGACCAAATTTGACTGCTAGACTTGTTATATTCATCAACTGTGTGTAATTAGAAGTGCCTGTATCAAATATAAATGTTATAACATTAACGATATCAATTGTGTTGCACCAGATGCGCATTCGACAATATATGTATCATCGGTGATGCTTCAGGCTGTGTACCAACCAATGCAATCAAGAGACATATAAAGAATATATCACTGTCTGGACTTTGATTCTCAAATGCTCAAGGCTGTACGTGCAAAAAGTATAACTCAACTTTCCGTTTCTTCTACAGAAGAACTTAGTTCAGCCACTAGTGTTCTTGTGATAGTTTTGCCATCTGTGCTAGCAAGCATGTATGTGTCTTGGTTACGTACAGCGAACACCTTCTCTGACTGCAGCTTGGTTTAAAAGGAACCATCAGACCACACATCAACATACATCTTAAAAGAAAGGCGAAAGATACCAAAGGGACATTCAAACTCATAACTCAAGTCCAAAATGAACTGACAACGCCATGGCTAAAAAGAAAAAGACAAACAAACAGACAGACAGACAAACAGCAGTACAGAAAACACAACATAGAAAACTAAAGACTGAGCAACAACCTATTGGTGAACTCATGTGCTCCAGAAGTGTATGCAGATCCTCCTCCACATGTGGCACTCGTCGTGTTGTTGTTCGTTCACTTTGAAAACCTTTTATCGGTTTTACTCAGAGGATCATAAGGACTATATAGAACTGGATAGGTTAAGAGTTCCTCTCAATCAAGCCGTAGATCAGAACTTTGAGATCTAATAAGGAACTGAAAAGCAATGTTACTTTGATGCTTATACCTTACAAGATTTTTATCAGAAGTCTTAACATTTATTGTACTGTTCATATAAGTAAATGTGTTTTTAATTAAGTCGCTTCACAGGCTCAAAATACTTACCAACTGACAACTCCTGATGATCTTCACAATGAAGAATTATCGATTGTCCCACTGTCTGTATCACTCTGCTCAGCTCGTAACAAAACTGCATATCACGGCTTTTTGACGTCAAATACGTTGACTCGGACATATGATCGACGTCATAATGAATGAGCCGACGTTGATAAGTTTGAGAACGTATCAAGTAATCTTCCGGTTGGCTGGTGAAACAAAGACAACACTTGTTTCTATCATGAAAAATATGCAAATACAACCCGATAAATCGATTATCTGGTTGTCTGCATATTATATTGTAAAATATCCGCTGCTCGACACAATATGAAGCCTTTTTTAACTCGTTCGCTGCGCTTACTCGACAAAAAGCTTCACATTGTGACTCTCAGCTGATAATTTACAAACATCAATATACAGACAACCTGATAATTGGTACTTCTCTTTAATGTGCAAGTGATAGAACATGTAGAAGTGATAGTAAAGCAGATGATTTATTTGATGCATTGTACATTTTGTATATATCTACAGAAAAATCACACAAAATAATATTTTTGATGTTAATTTTCAAATATTAAAGGTTTTGCCAAAATGTGTAGAGGTAGGGGTAGTATTACTACTATATAAACAGATGGTGATTGTGCTATAGAAAAATATCTATGTTTGGTAGTCAATCGAAAACTAGTACATTGTCCTATTTTATAAGACAAAATATTTCGTGTAAACATAATTTATCAAAGACAGAACAAATGTTTTGACAAATTTTAAGCATAACGTAAAATCTCAAAATCCGAAAATTTCCCATTTCTCAACGACAGTGCTTCCCAAAATTATCTTGGAAACACTTATATGATTTAAATATGTAAATTTGACATAAAAACAACATAATTAGACCTAATAATGGCTTAGTTTTATTGTTTGTGATGTTTATTGCTCAATTATCATAGATCTTTGCCCATTGTTTCTATAGAAAAATAATCAATATTGAGCGTTCAATCGAGACCTTCAGCTATCTGTTTATGTCAGAAGATGTCTCTTTACTCCTTTTTTTTGGAGTTTAAAGCTTCGAAAAGATAGGAATTAAGTTAAACAACAAAGTAGCCCTCAAAAGATATCTCCAGTTGATCCCAATATTTCGCTTGTAAATATTTATAATGTAAAAACATATATAGTTACGACCTCAAAAAACTTTGTTTAATCATGGATCCTGGGGGAGGAGGGTTCAACGGGGTGCAACGTAAGCATATATAGTCCAACGCCTCATAAACGTGTTACCTTTTATACATGATGTTATATTATACTTAATCAGTCATTTACCTTATTTTTAATTTAGATAACGATCAATACTTTTGATTTTGTATTCAATTTTCTATGAATAAGTGTATGACTTTTTTTCAATAATTATGAATGCGTATATAACGGGAATACAATTCATTCCAAAGTGCATTTTTCCTTCCTGGTGTTTATGTTTAAAATTGATTGTTTGAATATCACACACAAACCAATTCAAATTATAACTGTATACTTTTTCACAGTCATTATATTGTGGTAAGTAATCCTTCTAATACAAAAAAGCCAAACTGCATTTTTAACAAAAACGTTTTATATCAGAATATTGTGAGCGAAGAATACGGCATTGCTTTTGTTGAATCATCGTTAGCAATATGCCTTACAGTTGAACTGTATTCTTTATTTTTCCTTTTGCTATCACGATCCTTTTGGTCGTTTGACTCCTGACGTGACTTGGTATTTATGCATCCAGCTTTGGGTTCTTGGCTTTGAGCTTTCCTTGTGTGAATCCAGATATGCGATTCGGCCGCAAGAGGTTTTTATTTTATTTTGCTACCCTTAACTATATACTTTACATACTATGAACAACAAAAAACTTTTTTATTGGCATCTTTGTCAAATTTACTATTAACAACATTAATTTTTTGTTGGCGTCTTTGTTAGATTTATTTATAAGTTTGTTTGAATCTTTAAGTCAGTTGTGTTGTATGTCTGTGATGTATGTTTACACAGTTTTGGCTGCTGGGTCCAAATTATTGTCACATTAGCCTATTATGTCTGTTTGGGTTGTTCACCCAATTTTGTCAATAACACGGAACTATAAACAAATTTTATAAAAGTGGGAGGTTTAACTAGCTATAAAACCAGGTTTAAAATACCGTTTTCTTTGGAAAATGCCTGTACCGAGTCAGGAAAATGACAGTTGGTTTCCAATTCGTTCCTTTGGTTGATAAAGTTAACGTTTCATTTTGTCAGTTTTTATGGATTTTCTCTTTTTTTCGAAAATAACACAATGTTCAAGTCGAAATAAATAAACAATATATAACAAAGTAGGAATAAAAGAATTGATGGACTTGCACAGAGTTGAGAATAAAAAATGGATTGCTACTAAACAATAGACACTCGTACAAAATAAAAACGGACCAAAAAGTATCTAACCCAACGCCAAGGCACTTATATAAAAAGTAAAATAACAAAAATACCGAACTCCAAAGGAAATTCAAAACGGAAAGTCCCTTATCAAATGGCAAAATCAAAAGCCCAAACACATCAAACGAATGAAAAACACTTGTAATATTCCTGACTTGGTACAGGCATTTCCTTATGTAGAAAATGGTGGATTAAACCTGGTTTCATAGCTAGCCAAACCTCTCACTTGTATGACAGTCGCATGAAATTACTAGATAACGATTTTTCAATAGTATTTTACACTGTGTGTTGATATAACTTAAATCGTGTACAATCAATACAATGTTAGATAATTATTTAAGTTTTAGGATAATGGCGAATAATTGGACTGTATGTGGTATATGTGATTTTCGTGAGATAACTAAATCATCAGTAATTTGGTGTTCCGAATGTGATGAAGGTCTATGTCAGGAGTGTACTGAACATCACAGTATCTCCAAGGCAACTAGGGGGCATAGTACAGTCTCTATCGATGAATACAAGAAACTACCATCGACAATTCTAGGAATAACACAAACATGCAAAAACCACAACGAAAAGTTCCAAATATACTGTAATAAGCATGAGAGTCCATGCTGTAAAAAGTGCATTGTGGAGACTCACAACAAGTGTAAAGAATTTGTTGATATTGATGATGTCGTCAAAGATGTAAAATCTTCAAATGCGTTCGTGGATATCGAACACACCTTGGCAGAAATTTTGGAAAATATTAAAAGAATTCAAAAAGATCGTGAAGAAAATTTGAAAGCAATCAAGGAAACAAGAGAAGATATCGAGTCTCAAATAAAAATGACAAAACTAAAGATCGTGAACTTTCTTGACATACTCCAAGAAGACTTATTAAAAGAACTGAGCGAAATAGAGGAATCAGAGAGCAAACAAATACGAAAATTGTTAACATTAGTACAACAAACGGAAAAAGACGTAATGGAATGCCAAAATAACATAGCGAACATAAAACAACATGCATCAGATCTTCAGGCATTCTTGTACATTAAACAAATAGAACATGAGGTAGACGGAAAGGATAAATTGATTCAAACATTAGTTGAGAACAAAATTTAAATCATGCTACTCTGTCTTGGAAGATTAGCTCTGGTGTGCAGAATTTTCAGACCAGTATCTCAACATTTGGGAAAATTGTTGTCGAGTCCAAAACAAGTGGCATATTTATTGGAAGCAGAAAAAACAAACAAGCTCAAATCACGGTCGACAATCTAGAACATAAATCAAAGAAGACTGATACTACGAGAGGCAGAAACATAACTGGGTGTTCCGGTCCTGCGTTTAGATGGTAGATTTTTTTTTTTTTGTGAAGACATGAAGATTGTTCTAAAAATGGCGGATCAAAACCAAAATATATTAAATCCGACCATGAAACATTTAATGTAGAACGGATAGAAGGAAGGAAGTTTATTTGCTATCACTACTGGTATAATCCTAATTGCGGACAATTTATACTGTATTTTAGTGCCAGTAAAATAAACTCATCACTAGACTTAAATTGTTTAAGCCAGACGCGCGTTTCGTCTACAAAAGATTCATCAGTGACGTTCGAATCAAAGAATTAAAGATGAAAATGAAAGTATTTTACCTTTTCCTCTCGGTAACTCGTTGGCAACGTTTAGCGGATACAATCCTGTTCTATAATGTGCAAAAATAGCGATGTCCATGATATTCTAAAGTAAACACCAGAAAATAATTCGAATGGAGGAATTCAATATGTCATACGAGTAAGATTTTGTGAAAGTTTCAAACATTCTGTCAAGCGGTTTAGAAACAGTTGTGGATATAAAAGAATGAACGCTTAGAAAGCCGTTAAAAAAAAACCCACAAAAATAAAAAACAAACAAATAAGGTAGAAAAAAGGATATATACTAGCATATGTTCCTTACACTTCGAAACGATTGATAGGGTAAGATGTTTTCGCATACTAGAATGGAAGATGTGTAAGTCCCGTTTCAGGTTAAAATTTGGTACTAAAGAAGTACGACAATAAGAAGCCGGGTATGGTGTTCTTGGTATCTGCAAAGAAATTGTAATTTAACCCATCTGTCTAATTGTTGTGTTTTTTTTTTATTTACATATCGGTTCAATCATATATCCGTATAGGTGCTAGGCCTTTGGGCACGAACCCCTTTTGTCTACCTTTCTTTTACTTTAGGCTGTGATAACTTTAATATAACACAGAGGTTGGTCACTCGCGGTATCGCATCAAAACCTTGTCTTGTCGAAAAATTCATCTGCGATAAAATAGTGTAGTTTTGTATGTAGGTTCTGTTACGGTAGCGTATTAGGGCCATCCTTTTTTATTTATTTTTTTCAAATTGTCGACTTTTATCTTGGAATTATCAACTTTAATCTTGGAATTATCAACTTTAATCTTGGAATTTCAAACTTTAATCTTGGAATTATCAACTTTAATCTTGGAATTATCAAAATTAATCTTGGAATTATCAACATTAATCTTCGAATTATCAACTTTAATCTTGGAATTTCCAACTTTAATCTTGGAATTATCAAACATTAATCTTGGAAATATCAACTTTAATCTTGGAATTATCAACTTTAATCTTGGAATTATCAAGTTTAATATTGGAATTTCCAACTTTAATCTTGGAATTATCAATATTAATCTTGGAATTATCAACATAAACTCGGAATTATCAACATTAAACTTGGAAATTCCAACTTCAATCTTCCGAATCTCATTAGTGCGACACTGATTTTTCCGACTTTCATTAACCTAGTGAATCTCTAAACTGAGAACATCGTGACTTTTGGCTCACTGGACTCTCGCCTCGGCCAAACAGTGCACTTTAGTTTGATGTGCTTTACTTTACTTTTTGTCGGTGATTGATATTGTAAATATGGATGCACATCCGCCTATTCAGCAATATAATATAATAAATACATCTTTAATCTTGGAATTATCAACTTTATTCTTGGAATTATCAACTTTAATCTTGGAATTATCAACATTAATCTTGGATTATCAACATAAACTTGGAATTATCAAAATTAAACTTGGAAATTCCAACTTTAATCTTCCGACCCTCATTAGTGCGACACTGATTTTCCGACTTTCATTAACCTAGTGAATCTCTGAATTGAGAACATCGTGACTTTTGGCTCACTGGACTCTCGCCTCGGCCAAACAGTGCACTTTAGTTTGATGTGCTTTACTTTACTTTTTGTCGGTGATTGATATTGTAAATATGGATGCACATCCGCCTATTCAGCAATATAATATAATAAATGCATGTACTGCATACATAATTACAAATGGATATTTAAATTTTGACATTAGCACAGGAAAAGAGGGTAGAGGGTAACTTCGAATGTTTTTGGTAGGGGTGTGCCATTTTTGACTAAAAAATGTACTCATTTGTATATAATATTCACTAATATTTGGTACCTATGTTTATACATAGATATATAAGTGTAATACCACCATTGATTTTCCTCTGTTAGTCTTTGTTAAATTTGCACTTTTCAAAAAATTGTGCAGAATTTATGTTTGTTTCAAATAAAGAAATGATTGGCATGAGTAAAGTTTTATCCTGTCCAGTACTATAGTAAAAATTTCACACAATGTTTTATTGCATATAAGAAAATAACCATCACTGGAAGTTAACCTATCAAATTTTCACCCTATTTATTCCTGTGTGCAAGCTTTAGTAACCATTTAACCTCAAGTTTCCAAAATATTCTATAGAAACATCAAATAAAAAAAAAAAAAATGGTTCTTTGAAACACCCAAGATATATGTCTATGACACAGATCTTTTTTACTGCAATGAAATGTAGGATAAATTTCCTACAACTGTCAAATTCCAGGGAATATTTTTTTTCGACCCTTTTTCGTATGCAACCGGGTGTGACGTACTGTAACGAAAACCGAGCGGTCGGGCCTTGGTGTTAAACTATTAAAGTGTATCCCTTAGTGTGTTGCTATAAGAATGTTTTTATAAGAATGTATAAATATATATGAAATAAAAGTTATAACTAGTGACCCTTCTTTGGTAGCGTGGTACTCTGGTTTCGTGGTACTCTGCTTATCTGTCTACACCCTGGTAAGGTTGGTTACTCTGGTAAGGGAATGACTCGGATATAAAAAGTAGACTGGAGTAGGGCCTATAGGTTTTTGTATGGTAACTCTCGATGTTTGTAAGAATAACAGACTCGTATAATAAAAAAACAACTTGTATTAACTTTAAGGTGCATTAAATATCAATAATACATATAAATATTAAATAACTTAACAGTATTCTAGTCTAACAAATAAATACTTAATTAACCTTAGAATATCGTGAATTAAAGAAAATGGTCAGCGGAAAAATATACCCATAAAGTTTACTAATATTAGTTAGGTGATCGGCAAATGGTAAATCAAGTTCAATGCCAAAAGATAAAGTTTCTCTCGAGAAGTTATTCTCTAAATGCAACTTGGAAAGGAATTAACAAACCCACATTATACGGACGTAGTCTCCTCGGACATTGTAATAGTATTGGCTGTCTGGTTACTACTTGGTCTGGTACATGGTATCTGTACGTATATCAAAATCGCTTGGAATTAACGTGTGTTACTTGCCCAGGGTAAATTCGTACTAAAGACTTATCTGTATTCTCCGCCGTATTTATACTTAGGTAAACCAAATTTACCGACTTGGTTTACCGTTTACCATTTTGGTTTACCATTAAATTACCAAAACCGGAACTGACGTCATTATACGTCAATTGAAATAAACAATTCAGAAGTTTTCCGAATGTAAAAACATAGGCAAGAAAATAAAATGTTTTAGAGTTAACAATGTTTAAACATAGTTATACAAGAAATATATAATAAGAAAAGTCAATTATCGGTAAGATTTAAACAACGTCATCACACTATTTTAGGGAAAACAAGTTCCATTTCAGGGGACCCACATTTCGTTACAGTACTATGATTTGGTGGTATTACACCTATACAAGGAATGATCTTATCTTATATACAAAATTTTAATTTTTAAATGCATAGATTCAGGGACTTTATATCTATGTAAATATAAAGTCCCTGATTGATTCAAATAGACTTTTTTCATATTGCCCACTTTTGACTCCGGATTATATAATTTTTCGACAGGTTACCTAATCTGTGGGTTAGACATCCTGGTACTCGGTTAAGTAAGAGTTACCAAAAGAAGTAAAATCAAACATAAAATCTGTGCATTTTGGGGAGAAAGTTTACTGTTTTCCGATTATTTTGTCGTATAATGAAAACATAAAACAGTTCATTTCCTCCAAAAAATGTACTGATTAAAAGCTTGATTTTCTACTCTACGTTGCTCTTAATTGACTGAGTACCAGGATGTCCAACCAGAGAGAAGGTAACCTGTCGAAAAAATATAAACTCCGGAGTCAAAAGTCGGTAATAGGAAATAGTCTTCCAATAACATATCTATATGAAATATGTAGAACATACCCCAAATCAATATAAAGTTATGAAAGAACAATGCATATCAATTTATTATATAAAATGTCATTTAAAAGTATTGTCATATATATAAAATCTCGCAAAATTATGACCCATATTTTTGGCATACCACGTATACCAATTAATAGGAAGTTACACCCCTTTTTTCATGGATATTAGGCCACGTAGAGCTATTTAAGACTTTATCTGTATCCATCTGATGAGTTAAGCCTTTTTCAACTGATTTTTATAGTTCGTTCTTATGTTGTACTGTTACACCACTTCCCAGGATAGGGGGAGGGTTTGGATCCCGCTAACATGTTTAACCCCGCCACATTCAGTATGTATGTGCCTGTCCCAAGTCAGGGGCCTGTAATTCAGTGGTTGTCGTATGTTGACGGTTACATATTTGTTTTTCGTTTATTTTTTTGTACATAAATTAGGCCGTTAGTTTTCTCGTTTGAATTGTTTTACATTTGTCATTTCGGGGCCTTTTATAGCTGACTATGCGGTATGCGCTTTGCTCATTCTTGAAGGCCGTACGGTGACCTATAGTTGTTACTTTCTGTGTCATTTGGTCTCTTGTGGAGAGTTGTCTCATTGGCAATCATACCACATCTTCTTTTTTATATTTAGATACACGTCTGTTTTTATGCCCCACCTACGATAGTAGAGGGGCATTATGTTTTCTGGTCTGTGCGTCCGTCCGTCTGTTCGTCCGTCTGTCCGTTCGTTCGTTCGTCTGTTCGTCCGTCCGTCCGTTCGTCCCGCTTCAGGTTAAAGTTTTTGGTCGAGGTAGTTTTTGATGAAGTTGAAGTCCAATCAACTTGAAACTTAGAATACATGTTCCCTATGATATGATCTTTCTAATTTTAATGCCAAATTAGAGATTTTCCCCCATTTTTACGGTCCACTGAACATAGAAAATGATAGTGCGAGTGGGGCATCCGTGTACTATGGACACATTCTTGTTCTTTTACATTTTACAAAACAATAATGGACTCGAAGTAAAATATCAGTCATGTTCAAGTTTAAATTTTATAATTCCAAGATTAAACTTGATAATTCCAAGATTAAAGTTGGAATTTCCAAGATTAAAGTTTGAAATTACAAGATTAAAATTGATTATTCCAAGACTATATTTGATGATTCCAAGATTAAAGTTAATAATTCCAAGATTAAAGTTGGAAATTCTAAGATTAAAGTTGATAATTTCAAGATTAAAGTTGGAAATTCCAAGATTAAAGTTGATAATTCCAAGATTAATTAAAGTCGACAATTTGAAAAAATAAAATAAAAAAGGGTGGCCCTAATACGCTTCCGTACTATGTGTATATTAATCTCAGATTTAGAGCAGAATGTTTAAGATTTGTGTTATCCTACAAGCATACAAAAACTACTTTATACGTGCATCCCCTGTATAGTTTTGAAAATAACAGTGAAGAGCGGCAAGTACAAACTACGTACTATAGTTATCGTAGGACTGTATTTATAAGAAACAATGATTTTATAAAACAGTACGATAATTTCATACATGTATTACATGTAAAAGAATAGTTGGAACAAAAACTATTAGTAGTTGCAGGGCATCTGTATCTGGAATCACTATCAGACCAAAATAAAAAGAAAAAGTATAAAAATAAGAATTTAGTAAATTGTAGATAATGGAAACGGGGAATGTGTCAAAGAGACAGCAACCCGATCAAAAAGCCGAAACTAAAACAGCCCAATACCACCCATAGGTCTTCAATGCAGCAAGAAAATCCCACACTCCGAGGCGGGTTTCAGCTGGCCCCTAAACATAATGTATGTACTAGTTCAGCAAATGGACACCACACTAAAGTCCGAAACATACAAATTTAAATGAACCAAAATTGAAAAAAAAGAAAACACAATAACTAACAACGGCTAGAGGTTCCTGACTTGGGATAGGCGCAAAAATGTGGCGGAGTTGATATAAAATAAACATGTTTAGTACTTGTATATACTAGTATAGGTTTCCCTACCAATCATTTATATATTTGCCTATTAATGCCTACACAGTGACTATAGTTGTTATCAGCACTTTTTGTATTGAATTATAACAAAATTGCATACATACTCAAGGTAATTCTAATTAAGTACCTACCTACCCATTTTTTTTTTAAAGAGGCATAAATACCCATGAATACCAAAATTTCTTTGTTTCGTGTGATGATGGACGCCTTATCAAATGCATAATCAGGGCGAACATATTTAAACCCTGCATGCTTAGTACCAGATCGACAAACAATCCATATTGAGCTGGATAGTTAATATGCTAGTTGAAGGGTAACATCCTACCCGGACACATTCTTCTGACTATGACGACTGTTTTTTTGTTCTTTGTTCTTTGTCCTTAATGTCGCGTGCCTAGCACAAAACAACGAGTTCGACCGGATACGATATCGAAACTATTACAACCACTTGCACTAGCGGCAAGCATATATATGCATGACTCCACTGAGGCAGTCGAAGGAGTCAGAAGAATAACACATAAAACATTTTTGAAATAGCATCAAAACCAGTAGGCCTAAATTCGCCGGTGAAAGATCTAATTCATTTTGGGTAATATTTTCAAAAGATTCTGAAACGCTGACGGCAAATTTTAAAAACATCTAAACAAGGGTAGGAATGATGAATCATTCCTGGCCACATGCTGACTAACGATAAACAAATTGTTGAAATATCGGGAATGATGAGAATTGTAGACGGGTGAGGAAGGGGTATACAGAAAAGAGAATAATGGACAAAATGTGTAGAATAAAGAGCCAAAAAATTAAGGAACAGCAACAATTAGGTAGAAAACTAAAGAATAGAGAATAACGGGATACTGAAATATAAAGAATAGAGAATGAATAACAGGCAAAATTTGCAAAGAATAAAGAAAAATGGTCTAAACAAATTAAAAGAATGCAGGAATTAAAAAAACCATCCAGACCCTCTTATATATAGTACTCCGTTTCATAGGCGGATCCAGGCTCGCCCCTCAACCCCACCCCCTTTGTGGGAAACATTTGGTTGATTATTTAGGGAATCACTGAAGCATGACTAGAGCGGGCCCCCCTTAAGTCAGTCAGATCCCCCTCCTTATGAAAAGTTCTGGATCCGCCACTGCGTTTACAACGAAAGCTACGAAAATACGTTAAAACGATATTGTCAAATTAAATTCATGTTTAAAAAAATGTGTTGTGGCTCTTTTAATTCTATCAAAACGTTTCCAAAAGAAAAATAGATTTTTGTCAGAAATAAAATTGAACACAAGTATTGTAAATTTGAGGTGGACGACACAAAAAACAAACTCAAGCATCGATCGTCGGTGTTGTTATCCAGTCAAATGTTTAAGTAGTCTGACATTTTTTCTGATATCATTTTCCATATTTTTTCTTTATACCAACTCCCCTAAAACATTTCAAGACAGCCACCAAAACTTATGATAAGTGATTTTGGCTAAAACTGTAAATGTGTGTTCGGACTGAATTTCTATTAAATAAGAACAATCAACACCGGGCTTGGACCTGCTTTGCTGCATGCAATTGATTGAGTAACATGTATAGCAGGCATAACTGTTCATTCCAAGACCAAATATTGAAATCATTCACGTCAATTGAAGCCAAGAAAATGTTGACGAACTTTTTATGTACAATATGAGTGGTAAAATTTCAAACTATCGGCAGACAGGGAGTTGCTACACGGTAGATGTAAAATTGCTTAATCGCTACAACTCAGCATTATCAAGCTGCAGACCAAATATTAAATCATTGCCTTTCAAAGAAGCTAAAAAAAACTTTGAGGAACGTTTTCTTTTGGACGGACGACTGGACGGACGGACGGATGGAGTCGAGCCGCAGACCAAATATCAAATCATTCCCTTTGATAGAAGCTAAGAAAACTTTGACCAAAGGTTTCTTTCGAACAGACGGACGGACATACGGAGGAAGTCGCGCGGTTACTAGGACTATGGCGACGCAGGTAAAAAGAAAAAGAAGATAGCAAAGGACAATCTTAAAACATAAGTCAAATAAAATAGGCAACACAATTATTGAAATATCGTGGCATGTAAGCAAGTCAGAAGGTAAATAATTTTAGTATGAATATTATTGCCATCAAAGAATGGCATGACATTCTACAGATGCGAAAATTTTCCATTCAAAAGTTAATGCAAAAATGCATTTGCAAATAAACGGGAAGATATTTTAAAATGTCTGAACATCCAAATGTAAAAACAGTCCATACAATCTTACATTTCCCCATTCAGGTTTGCCTCGTGTTTTGCTGAAAAATTGGTAAATGTCAAGTATATCGCAGATAAAGTTACGTTCGTCTTTTTCATTATCACCTTGAAAACGTATTCCAATTTACAATAAAACTGTTTTTTTTTATTCTTATTTAGTAAGTGCAGTATTGTTCGAATGTTTAGATTTGAAGCCTGACTGTGAAGAAAACCAAGAATGCCCCCACTTTAATCGCTTTTTTTCAAACAATCATGTTGTTTTCGCGATATATATATAAATTTCAAGTATAGAATCGTCCAATTTTGTTCGCCCCGCGCTCAATTATCCGAAATTACGATTGTAGTATACCAAAAGTGTATTCGTGAAACCTTCAACTTCTGTTGAATGTTAAGTGATTCTGAAATGTATAGGTTGGATGATTGTCGGAGTAAATGGTCCAAATCTTATTTTCGATTATAACCAGAAAGTAACAAATTGACCCTTTTTTAAAATACTCAAAACAGTACTGCTCACGTAAATGACGGCCATGATCCTCCAACAGGTAGAAAGCGAGGCTTTGCCGAGTATTTCTATCCTGTTTAGAGCCGAGTACATATAAAATTTATATTTCGAGACAGTATATGATTTTTGTCGTGATTCTTTATATACTGCAACTCTTACAACTGTTCCAAATGAGATATTTAGGGAAAAAACATCAATTTTGGAATTTGGAGCGAACGACGTAAAAATTCCGCAAAACTGTACTTTTAATGACGTCATAAGTAAACCTCTACGGAAACGCATTGTTAACGTCATAAACAAGACGGTCAATGTGCTTTGACTGCGCGAATCGTAGCACAGCTGTGCACAGTGTATAATGTTGTAGACTGGTACCCGGCCGTTATTGAAATTCTTCACAATATTTGTATATTCCGAAGGCATACTGAATATTTTACGGAGGGAACCAACCTAATAATGTTGTAACGGTGTAACAGGTGAACAAGGTTATAAATTGTTTTTGATGTAGCCACAATCCTGTTCTAGCGTGAATAACATCGCTGAATTTAACTTGCCATATTTAATAAATTTATAGTCATCACGACGAGCGGCACTTTTTGAGCTAGATCTCGCGACCTATATTAATTGTTGCATAGTAGCTGAGGACACCTCTTTTATCTATATCTTTTATGAATTGGCCCTTTATTATTTGTGATATTTCATTCAGATGTTATTGTCTGTGTTGTGCATTCATACATGTATAGTGTATCTGGTTTGTTTTTTTATGTTTCAAATTCGTAGATTCTTCAATTCATTTATAATTGATGTAGAATTTAGCCGATTTAGGTAAGGGCATAAATCATCTGCTTCGATCTTTTTAAAGTCGTTTACATCTTTCTTAAGGCGATGTTATATCTTATTAAAATTTTCGACTAAGGGAATTAGGTGTTGATGTTGAGATCGGAAATTTAAGAGCTTGGCAAATTTTATAGGTAAAATGTCTATTGTTGGTAAACACTGAATAATTATGTTTACAAATGGCTTTCTTTCTTAAAAGTATAGGACATATTTTTTTAGTATTTTATGTTTCTGAAAGAAAACAAAACAACAGTCCCTAAAGAAAAATAACCACTCTAAAAAAAAAAAAAGATTATAAACTAAAAAGAAAAAGTATTTTCAATTTTAATTTAGTTATAAATATATGTTAAGGGGATTGAGAAATCCGAAAACGAGAAAAGAAAATTTTATTGATATGAAAAAAGGACATGGCTATATTCTAAATAAGAAAAGAAAACACTGATGTACAACAATTGATAGATTCTTTTTGAATTATTTATTCCCGCTTTCTGGTGCCTCGGAACTACTGCTTCCAAGTTATTGGCCTGGTGTCACTGGTCTGAATAACACAATTCACTGAATATATCCATTCTGTAATATGTAACATCGGCCGATTACAATAGAAATTTAGTCAAAATTCTGTTGTTTGTAACTAAGGATGCTCACAGGCGATCTCTAACAAGTAAACAACGAAAGCGACCGTCATGTTCCAACTGTTACGTACGCGTTCACAGTGAAAACTTGTCGAATTTCACCTGTAAATAACTATCGCTTAATAGCAAAAGCTCTTACATTCCGTGAAATTCCCTTACAAATGAAGGGGGCAAATTTCTATTGTAATAACCAATGAACAACACTATTATAATTTCTTCATCACACGATTCCGCTGGTCATGGTTTCTCTCCCTTCAACATCCATGGTCAACAACCAGAAGCAGCGTGTTGTCCAAAGGCAGCTTAGGGACTGTGCAATATTTATCTGAGGGTGGGGCCGGTGTACAGCAAATATTTAAAAAAAAAAAACTTTATGCCCCGCCAATATTTATTATAAAAAAAGTTCTTGCCCCGCTTCAATTAATGAAAAAAAAAGTTCTTGCCCCGCTTCAATTAATGAAAAAAAGTCCTTGCCCGCTGAAAAAATAAAACACACATATGGAAACATGATATTTTTTAACTAAAATGCACAACATTCAATAATACATGTATATCAGAGATGATATTTAAACTCAAATGCATATATTTCAATATTATACAGATTTTATTTTTGTGAAGAAAGTCAACTTAGGAGCGCTGTGATTGGATGTATGGGTACAATATATTTTTTTTATTTATCTATGAATAACTGCAGTGTGTATATTTACAATATAAATTTTGAAACCTATTGAAATATTTTCTAGAGAATTATTCGAAAAGATTTCCAAAATTTCATAATTTGGTGTAAAATGATGGTGGGCATGGATAACATAAACAAACTCCATTGGAAGTTGGTCATGATACTATTTGGCTTCAATTTTAAAACAGAATAACAAAGTACTAACACCACACATAACTATTTCATCCAGGTTTTTATTATACAAAAGTGGTAAATTTAGAATATGTTAGTATTGCCGCATATGGCAGAATAAATAGTACCGTTTTCCTATACTGAAGATAGCAAGGAAATCAAAATAAATCAGACTTCAGTTATGTTATACTATTTTGAAGCTTTTGATTAGTACATTTGATTTTTATCACAAAGAATAGAAATTTTCACTGTGAACAATGCTGTGTTGAGAAAAGTGCTGATTCATCATAATAAGTAAAATTGATGGGTACTGACATAAATCTTTATTCTAGGATTTCAATATTAACTCTGTTGTATAAAATGCACCAAACTATAGTTCTTTTGTATTTGTTTTCACCTTTCGCAATGATTAATTCAATTGGAAACACCAGAATTCAAGTCGCGACAAATATTTTTAACTGAGATATTTGCCTTCTTTGCTGTGTAATTCCTTAAATTTATCACTGGGGTATTTCTCTAGCCATAATTTATTAAAACGGAAATGTTCTGGTTAAGTTTGTACTGTTTATGGAGTAAGGCAATATTTAGTCATACTAGAAGCATTTTCAGTGTTAAAATTGTCCATCTAAGAAAAAGAGGCCCACTTGAGGCTAAATTTAGATAGAATTTATATTCTCCTGTGTAAAGAATTGTTCACATTATGGGCAATTCATGCAGCAAATATTTTAATAGTGCTTCATTTTGTAGTTTCTATCTTTTATTATATCAGGCATATATAATTTTTCATTTTCTACTGTTTGCAAGGACTTTTGTTGGAAAGTAATACTCTCAAGGGACATAATTCAGCTTTTCATAGATTAAGTTGTAATTCTTTTAATGTTAAAGAATTTAATTTTGTTATGTTAAAGATTTATTTACAATACAATTGAAGTTGTTTTATTTTAAGCATTTATTTACCATATGTTATGTTATGTTTAATGTACAAAACATTGTTTATAGTTTTCAGATATTTTATTTATACAGACAATGCTTAATAATAATGTACTATAAGCAATTTAATATTTTTTAAAGTGCCAAACATTTATTTTTCTTATTTTAGCTTCAACATTCTTTGTTTTTTTTATACATTTGAGTTTAATGCTTTGATGCTCCTTTACTTTTATAAATAAAATGTGAGTACAATATATATATATATATATATATATATATATATATGTATATTGTACATGTACATTTTATATATTATGTTGGTCAGTATTTCATTTTTAAAATGATTATTAAAAGCATAAACACAAAAATATATTGAAGCACTGTATTAGGTTATTTTGTTTTAGATTCAATTGTGTTTTTTTCTTTTAAGTTATGTTTTCCCACAGAAATCACAAATATATGTATTGATAAGAACATTTAGACCTTTAAACATGTTGCATTCAGATAATATATAAGTATATGAACTAACATCATCTCAAGCCATTGATATGTTAAAGGTGCTGTTATTCAATTTGATTTTAATAAATAGTTTTAATCTTTTATACTCTGATTTAATTTTTTTATGCACACACGAAGGGTTTTAAAAGTGTGCGCCCACCAAATGTTTGTTAAAAAACTTTTCGCCCGCTCATTATTTGCATGAAAAAGTATGTGCCCGTCCATGTTTGCACCGGCCCCATCCTCAGATAAATATTGCACAGTCCCTTACGGCGGAATGATTGTCAAACGCTAACGTTGCTAGCTTTATTATTTAGACGCGGACGTGATAGACAACACCCAAGACGGATGTAAACAAAAATGGCTGATAAATTACATTGTGCTTCTATGTAACTTTTGAATGTAAAAAAATAACAAGTTACAGAACACTGAGTCCATCTTGAGAGTAAGAATTGAAGAGACAATCTAAGGGTAAGCCTTGTATTTCAACAAACTTTAATACACATGCGGTTTTTTTCAGGCCTCGCCCTGAAAATGAGCTGTCGAACATAATCAGCCCAGTGCCGGTGGCGGTGTCAAACCATGAAAAGTATGACTTTTTAGAGTCTGGATGAAGAATAGAAAATAATGGCAAAACAATAAATGAATAGAGAAAAATCGGCAAAACAAATAAAGAATAGAAAATGATAGGGTGCTTATGTATAAAGAATAACTGATTTTGATGGGTTTTAATGGCTGTGGAAAATAAAAACAAAAACAAAAACAGACACTACTTTAGATGTGTTGGGTTTTGATGGCAGTAGCTATCTTGCCGGCGCCGGCAAAAATAGAAAATATGCTATTTTGCCGGCTCTGATTGAAATA